>OVAU01000293.1:0-22963 GCA_900406315.1 Biscutella laevigata subsp. laevigata | reverse complement strand
CATTTATCACATTTTTCTATGAGCGATGTCGTTTTGGGTCGACGGCGTTAAGCGTCAGTGTATGGATTAGTTGAGTGTCAACATAAAAAATCACTTAATATGTAGAGTCAGAAAAAAAAAAAAGTACAATAACGGACAGATTAACGGCGTTAAGCGTGAGGTATGGATTAGTCACATTATGACGAGTTCATGTATGTATGGACAATCACTTCCCCAATTGTATGAATTTTCCAACTTGGCATAAGTTCGGGCATGAATATCATAGATTGAAGATATTCTGTACAAATCATATATTCACTTTCTGTAATTATTTCATCCTCTCTGTATAAATGTAATACTCTCTACAATCAATATAATCATCTTTTACGTTAACCTACATGGTATCAGAGCTTTGATTCTGAAAACCTACAGCCGCCCATCTCAATTTTTTTTCCTCCCCTCGTTCCTTCCCTCCAACATCCGCTCTCCTAAACCATGTCTGACTCTACGACCACTCCTCAAAACACTGGCCCTATCCAACCTTCTGAAACTCTCACCCTCTCAAATGGTTCACTCATGCATATCAACATGATGAACATCACCAAACTTACCACTTCCAACTACATCATGTGGAGCCGCCAGATCCACGCACTGCTTGATGGTTACAACCTCCCTCACTTCATTGATTCCAGCAAACCATTTCCTGAGTCTGTCATCACAGTCGACGGTGCTGCTGTTCCCAATCCTGCATATGAGTTACATCGACGTCAAGAGAAGCTGATTTACAGCGCAGTCATAGGAGTTATCTCCATGACCATCCAATCTACCCTCTCCAAAGCCAAAACAACAGCTGAAGTGTGGGATATTCTTGTTGCTACTTACGCAAACCCGAGCTGTGGGCATGTCACGCAACTCAAACATCAACTAAAGCAATGGTCTAAGGGGACTAAGACCATTGATGAATATTTCCAAGGTCTGGTAACGAGATTTGACCAACTTGCTCTCCTTGGAAAGGTGTTAGATCATGGAGACCAAGTGGAGTATGTTCTCCAGGGATTACCAGATGAGTACAAAGCCTTGATTGAACAAATCGAAGGTTGTGATGTTCCTCCAACTCTCACCGAGCTTCACGAGAAGCTGCTTAATCAGGAAGCTCGCCTCATCACCTCACAACCGACTTCCATCTTCCCCATCTCAGCAAACGTAACCAGTCATCGCTACAAACTGCAACAGTAGAACAAACCTGTCACTCGAAGCTACACAGGTCAGACAAACTATCGTGGACCATCTGAGAATAAAAATCAGCCATGGCAACCTCGACCATACCTTGGGAAATGTCAGATCTGTGGCATCCAGGGTCATAGTGCACGTAGATGCTCGCAATATGTTCAGCAAGCTCCTCGTCTTCTTCCCACACCACATCAATGGCAACCTAGAGCAAACTATACAGTGCATTCGTCTCAACCATCCCAGCCATGGATTCTGGATTCCGGTGCGACGCATCACGTCGCTTCTGATCTCGCAAACCTGGCTCTCCATCATCCATATTCTGGTGGTGAGGAAGTTATCATAGGAGACGGCAATGGCCTTGCTATTTCTCACACTGGTTCTTCATTTTTACCCTCCACTCATCGTCCATTACAGTTGCAAAATGTCTTATGTGTACCTGCAATAAAGAAGAATCTCATATCAGTCTATAAACTCTGCAACTCTAATCAAGTATCAGTTCATTTTTATCCTTGGTGTTTTCAGGTGATGGATCTCAAAACGGGGGAGCTCTTGCTACAAGGCCTCACCAAGGATGAGCTCTATGAATGGCCAACCTCTAAACCCATCCCACCAAATTCTCACCTTACCTACTCCACACACCAAAAAGCAACAGTAGCTGATTAGGCCATCCCTCCCACCACATTCTCAAAACTATTATTTCGAAAAACTCTCTTTCTGTTTCCGATTCATTATCAAAAACTCTATTTTGTAGTGATTGTCTCTCTAATAAAAGCCAAAACAACCTTTTTCAGAAACAACTATTCGATCTACTCGACCTATTGAAATCTTATTCTCAGATGTTTGGGTCTCTCCTCTTCCCTCTGTAGACAGCTACAAATATTATCTCCTAATTGTAGATCATTTCTCTCGCTACACCTGGCTATTTCCACTTAAACTAAAATCTCATGTCAAAGAAACTTTTATTCGATTTACGAATCTTGTTGAAAACCGCTTTCAGTCTAAAATCACTACATTTTTCTCTGATAATGGTGGAGAATTCATCGCTCTTCGTGAATTCCTTGCCTCCAAAGGAATATCTCATCTTACCTCTCTGCCACATACGCCAGAACACAACGGTTTGGCTGAAAGAAGACATCGCCATATCGTTGAAACTGATCTTACTCTTCTCTCTCATGCAAAAATTCCATCTACTTACTGGTCCTACGCCTTTGCAACAGCATTTTACCTCATAAACCGTATGCCAACTCCAGTTCTGTCTCTCAATACTCCGTATCAAACTCTTTTCAAATCCACCCCGAACTACCATAAAATCCAAACGTTTGGTTGTATTTTCTACCCCTTGCTGTGACCGTATACTGCTCATAAACTTGAACCCAGATCAAAACCGTGTGTCTTCCTCAGTTATTCGTTAACCCAAAGTGCTTATATCTGCCTTGAACCCATCCAGAATCGCATCTATATCTCCCGTCATGTGCGTTTTGATGAATCCGTATTCTCTTTCTCCACCATCACTTCCTCTTCCGAAATTGACCCACCTGAATCCCACACCGTACCTAATCCACCACCGATTCTTCTCCCACGCACTCCCCGTCAATTCATAGATGCTTCATCTTCAGTGGTACCGATGAGCTCCGACTCCTCCGCCCGAGAATTATCACCACCGTGTGCTCTGACGCCAGTGCAATCTTCGTCTTCTCCGATTGCTACTCAGGTATCCCCGATTTTCTCTCAATCTAGTGATGACTCATTGTTGCAGAACTCTGTTCCACCATCGTCGAGGACGAGTTCTCAATCCACACGTGAACCTGATAATGTTGAGACAATGGGCTCGGCCCAAATATCTGATCCATCTGGCCCAGTTTTTGTGTCATCACATGGGCCTGATCCACCACCACAGATTTCTGATCCAACTGAGGCCCCATCCGATATCCAGCCCAATAATGATCATTCCATGGTAACTAGGGCCAAGAATAATATTCGACGCCCGAAGCAGAAGTTCACCTTGACTGCTGCACTTTCGTCATTCACAGATACAGAGCCACGAACGCACCGTCAAGCTCTCCAAACCGAACATTGGCGTCAGGCTATGTCCGAGGAAATTGGTGCTCAGCTTCGTAACCATACATGGGATCTTGTTCCTCCCCATGAATCGCAGAATGTAATTGATACAAAGTGGCTTTTCACGATCAAACAGTTGCAGGATGGATCACTAGACAGGTATAAGGCACAGTTCGTTGCTCGTGGGTTCACACAACAACCTGGTGTGGACTTCGGGGAGACTTTTAGTCCTGTTATCAAGTCGTATACTATTCGGATAATTCTCAAGATTACTGTTTCTCAAGCCCGGCCGTTGAGACAACTCGATGTCAATCACGCGTTTGATGTATTTGTTCGACAACCACCAGGGTTTGTAAATGCTGATAGACCAGAATATGTCTGCAAACTTAGGAAAGCTCTATATGGCCTCCGTCAAGCCCCTCGGGCATGGTACTTAGAACTCAAAAACTATCTGCTCTCCACTGGTTTTGTGAATTCTGTTTCAGATACCTCTCTCTTCATGCTTACACGGAATGGTTGTTTAGTCTATGTCCTTGTATATGTCGATGACATCATTGTCACCGGCAACACGTCACTGGCTGTTGAACAAATTATCTCTGATTTAGCAGCTCGATTTTCAGTCAAGGATCTGGGAACTCTTTCATACTTTCTTAGGGTTGAGGTTATTCATACTGCTGAAGGTTTGCACCTCAACCAACGGAAATATATTCTTGATCTCCTTGCCAAGATGAACATGCTTGATGCAAAGTCAGCCACGACACCAATGACTGTTTCACCCAAGCTCACGAAGTCAGGCACCCCCTGCTCCAATCCCTCTGAATTTCATATGCTTGTAGGCAGTTTACAGTATCTATCCTTTACTCGGCCAGATGTTGCGTTCGCAGTGAATAGACTATCACACTTCATGCACTCTCCCTCTGAAGATCATTGGCAGGCAGCAAAGTGAGTGCTACGGTATCTAGTTGGGACTCCAACACACGGACTGCTCATTCGAAAAACATCAACGCTTACCCTTCTTGCCTTTTCCGATGCTGATTGGGCGGGTGATACAAATGATTTTGTGTCAATCGAGGGTCATGTTGTTTACATTGGTGATCAGCATATATCATGGTCCTCCAAGAAACAAAAAGCCATCGCACGTTCATCTACAGAGGCTGAATACCGCGCCCCAGCGAATGCAGCATCTGAAGTGAAGTGGGTGACCTCTCTTCTCACTGAAATTGGATATTCACCTACTGTTGTTCCAGTCCTTTACTGTGACAATATGGGAGCCAATTACCTCAGTGCAAATCCAGTGTTTCACTCTAGGATGAAACATATAACATTGGATTATCACTTCATTCGAGAACAAGTTCAGTCACACAACCTCCGAGTTGCTCATATCTCATCTCATGATCAGTTAGTTGATGGACTCACTAAACCCTTCCACGATCACAATTCCATCATCTTCGTCTCAAAATTGGAGTTGCTCAAGCCCCTCCATCTTGAGGGGGCATATAAGAGATATTGCATTATCATATATTGAAGATATTATGTACAAATCATATATTCACTTTCTGTAATTATTTCATCATCTCTGTATAAATGTAATACTCTCTACAATCAATATAATCATCTTTTACCTAAACCTACACTCGTAACATTAAACATTCAGCAAAACAAAGCAACGTATAAAAATAAAATAAAAATCAGAAGAGAAAAATACTTGACCTTGAAGTTGTGATCATCGATTCTGACATCATAACTGAGGAAGGAGTATTTGGGAATATGATCATTGATGTCGGATTTGAAAAGCTGTCCCCAACCGACAATTTGTTGAAATGGCTCATAGATTCAAATGTCTCGTAAGGATCATTGATGTTGCTCCACGTAGTCACTCTGACAAAGAAGCTGTTTTGGTGGTCGCCGCGGTGGCACAACATCCAATCCCGATAGGGACGAATGACTTTTAACTTTGAAGTCGAAGACCACATGACTTCACCTTGAAGATCCCACAATCGACCGGTGTGAGATGAAATGTATATGAGTATATATAGGGCATCTTTGTTTAAGGAAACTCTGTTTATACCTAGTTTGTATCTTATATATGCTCTCTGTAATTATCACTGTATTATTCATTAAGGCAATAAACTTATATGGTATCAGAGCTTTAGATGCCTAATTTTCTCTTTTGTGGCCGTCACTTTTCTTTCTTCTTCTTCTCTACACCATCTTCTTTCTCACGTTTTCATGTCGACATCACCTGCAAGCCACAGTGAAACCATCACCACCTCTGACAATACCACTCTCCTCAATGTGAACATGGTGAACGTGACTAAACTCACGGCTACACACTTTCTCATGTGGAGTCGCCAAGTGCACGCTCTTCTCGATGGGTATGATCTTGCCACTTATCTTAATGAAACTCTTCCCATTCCTGCTGCTACTGTCACCAGCGAAGGAGTCTCTACTTCTAATCCAAAGTTCCAGATCTGAAAGCGTCAAGACCGACTTATATATTCATCGCTTCTTGGAGCCATCTCAACATCTATTCAGCCTATCCTCTCCACTACAGCCACTACCGCTGAGATTTGGTCTACCTTATCTGCAACTTATGCCAAACCAAGCAGAGCTCATGTCAAACAATTGAAGCATCAGATTAAACATTGGAAGAAAGATGCGAAGTCTATCAATGATTACTTTCAAGGATTAATCACAAGGTTTGATCAGATAGCTCTCTTGGGTAAACCGCTAGACCATGAAGATCTGGTTGAATACATACTTGAAGGTCTTCCTGAAGAATACAAGTTGGTGGTAGATCAGATCGAAGGCAATGACACTCTTCCGCTGCTCTCTGAAGTCCATGAACGGCTGCTGAATCAGGAAGTTAAACTCCAATCTGCAGCTGCTGCATCGTCTCTGCCTCCAATCACAACAAACGTTGTCACCTACAACGACAACAATATGAAGTTCAACAAAGGCTCTCACGGTCGTTACAACAATAAGACGTACAACAACAACAAACCTATGTCATAGTCTCCTCAACCATCGTACCATCATTTTCGGCTAGAGCAACGTTCCTGTGGGTACCAAGGAAAATGTCAGTTGTGTGGTACCTTCGGGCACAACGCTCAAAGATGCTCTCAGTTACAGAATGTTGGTAACAACTATATCCAGAATCACAATCCTATGTCGTGGTAACCTCGTACTCACTTCGCAGCACCATCTCCCACTGCTCCAAATTTGATACTTGACACCGGACCTACGCATCATCTCACCACCGATCTCAACAATCTATCAATGCATCAACAGTATCATGGTGGAGAGGAGGTGACAATCGCAGATGGCTCGACACTTGGGATTTCTCACACTGGTTCTGCTATTCTTCCTACACCTTCTACTTGTATTCCCTTACGTGATGTTTTATTTGTGCCTAACCTTCATAAAAACTTGATCTCTGTCTATCGTTTATGTAACTCTAACCGTGTGTCTATTGAATTCTTTCCGGCTCACTTTCAGGTGAAGGATCTCAACACGGGGGCATGCTTACTCCAAGGCAACACTAGGAATGAGCTGTATGAGTGGCTGAGAGCAGCGTCTGAGATTGTGTCTTGCTTCGCAACTGCCAAACCAAAAACCTCTGTTCTGTCCTGGCACTCGCGCCTTGGACACCCTTCTTTTCTACTTTTAAAACTCTTGTCTCACAATTTTCATTATTGGTTTCTGATTCAATAAAAGACCTTTCAGCTTCTTCTGATTGTCTCCTCAATACGACACACAAATTACCTTTTCATACCAATATAATCACTTCAAATCACCCTCTGGAATATGTTTACAGTGATGTTTGGACTTTACCTCTTCTCTCTATTGACCATCACAAATATTACCTTATTTTTGTTGATCACTTTACCAGGCATACGTCGTTGTATCCTCTCAAACAAAAATCACATGTCCGCGAGATATTCATCGCTTTCAAGTCACTGGTTGAAAACCGATTCCAAGCAAAGATTTGTACTATGTATACGGATAACAGTGGCGAGTTTATTGCGCTTCGATCGTTTCTTACTGAACATGGCATCTCCCACTTCACCTCTCCTCCTCACACGCCCGAACACAACGGTATTGCTGAGAGGAAGCATCGTCACCTGGTTGAGACTGGTTTGGCATTGCTTGGTCGTGCTGATGTTCCTAAGGAGTATTGGCCTTACGCTTTAGCTACTGCAACATACCTCATCAATCGTATGCCCACTGAAGTTCTCTACAACACTTCACCTTACTCAAAGCTCTTTGGTCAAGCTCCAAACTATCTGAAGCTTCGTGAGTTTGGATGCCTCTGTTTCCCATGGTTGCGGTCGTACGCCAAAACGAAGCTTGATGATCGATCGATTGCGTGTGTTTTTGTTGGATACTCGTTGACGCAGAGTGCGTATCTTTGTTTGGAACATCAATCTGGTCGTGTGTATGTGTCCCGGCATGTCGAATTTATTGAAACCACGTATCCATTTAAACAGCTCTCGTCATTGCCACCATCGTCGAGCTCTATTCCTCTTGATGATCAAATTCACCCCGATGATCCGACCCGTATCTCCGTTCCTGCTCCGCCGGTCATATTTGCTCCTCGTGCTCTGCCTCTGTGTCGGCATCCTTCCCAGAGAGTATCGCCGTCTACAACTCCGGTAAGCTTTGTTGTGTTGTTGAACAGGTGGGCCACGTCTATCCCAAACACATCTAATGTTTGTGGAGACCAGATGGGCCCAGAAATAACTTCACCAGGCCCACTATCCTCACCCTCGCCAAGCCCAAACCCAAATGTCACTATACCAATTTCTTCCCCACCAGATTTATCACCGATTATTGAACCTCCCCCAGCACGGATCACTGAAACTCGACCAATTCCCATACCGAACTCCGCTCTGATATCTCCCTCTGACTTGCTTGATCCCTCAAATACTCACGGCATGCGAACTCGTGCTAAAAACAACATCACTCGCCCAAATACCAAATACTCTCTCCACACCATCACCCGACCAATCATTCCAACCACTGTACCACAAGCTCTGCGAGATCCCAAGTGGAGAGCTGCAATGACAAAGGAGCTTAACGCGGTCACAAAGAATCATACTTATGATCTTGTGCCTCCATCTCCACATCAGAACGTGATTGATACTCGATGGATTTATACTTTGAAATATCTTCCTAACGGTTGTCTTGATAGGTATAAGGCGCGACTGGTGGCGCGAGGCTTTAATCAACAATATGGTGTAGATTATGCAGAGACTTTCAGCCTTGTGATCAAGGCTACTACAATTCGTGTTGTACTCGATCATGTTGTTCGTTGCAATTGGTCGATTCGTCAGTTAGATGTTAACAACGCTTTCTTGCAAGGCACGCTACACGAAGAAGTTTTTGTCTCACAGCCGCCGGGTTTCCGAGATAAAGATAGACCAGATCATGTATGTCGCCTGAATAAAGCTCTTTACGGGCCTAAACAAGCGCCCAGAGCATGGTATGAGGAGCTCAAACGTACTTTGCTTGACTTCGGTTTCCAGAATTCACTTGCCGATATATCTCTTTTCATCTACAACAAAGGGTCTGATCGAGTGTTTACATTGGTGTACGTTGATGATATAGTGGTAATAGGCAGCTCTCAGGTGGTGGTCGATCAGTTTGTTTCTATGCTAGCTGCTCGATTTTCTATAAAGGATCTTGGTCCTCTGTCATTTTTTCTTGGGAATTGAAGCACACAGAACTGCGCAGGGACTTCACTTGATGCAAAGGAAGTATGTTATTGACCTCTTTGCATCTACTAAAATGACAGATGCACGACCTGTGTCAACACCGATGGCAGTGCAACCTCGCCTTCAACTTCGAAATGGTACGTTGCTGTTTGAACCTACCGAATATCGGAAAATTGTTGGCAGCTTGCAATACCTCTCACTTACCAGACCTGACCTTGCCTTTGCCGTGAACCGACTTTCTCAATACATGCACCAGCCCACTGATGAACACTGGCAGGCTGTCAAACAGGTCTTACGGTATTTAGCGGGCACATTGAATCATGGTATTTTCATTCGCACTGGTACTCCTATCATCCTTCATTTGTTCTCTGATGCGGATCGGGCTGGTGATATCGATGACTACATTTCCACTAATGCGTATGTTATCTGCTTGGGTACCACACCGATCACTTGGCCTGCTAAGAAACAGAAAGGGGTTGCTCGTTCTTCTACGGAAGAGGAATACAGCGCGGTTGCAAACACTGCATCAGAGATACGTTGGGTTTGTTCTCTCCTCTCTGAGCTTGGCATTCACCTCCCAGATACACCGGTTATTTATTGCGATAATGTCGGCGCTACTTATCTTTGTGCTAATCCGGTTTTCCACTATCGGATGAAGCATGTTGCTCTTGACTATCACTTCATTCGCACGAACGTTTAGTCAGGGGCTCTTCAGGTGTCTCATGTCTCTACCAAAGATCAACTTGCAGATGCACTCACCAAACCGTTGGCACGTGCACGTTTCCGAGAACTCTTCTCCAAGATTGGTGTGACCAAGGCCCCATCATCTTGTGGGGGCATATAGGAGTATATATAGGGCATCTCTGTTTAAGAAAACTCTGTTTATACCTAGTTTGTATCTTATATATACTCTCTGTAATTATCTCTGTATTATTCATTAAGGCAATACACTTACAAGATGAACCGTATAACCCATGACGATTGTAGAGTGAAAGTCTCTGAACTTGATTTTTCAATTCTGTGCTAGCTTCATGAAACATAGAACCAGGGGAAATTGAGCGATGCTCTGCAACACTCAGCTCTCCTTCGACGTCGGAAGAACTCAAAAAGGGGCTGATACAACCGTTTGTACGAACAAAAAAGAAAAATTATTTACAAAACCTTTCCCTCTCACACTGGAGAAGGAAAGGTGAACGGTGAGAAGGAAAAGTGAACGGTGAAAACAAATAGATGAAACAGATGAGTTGAGAGGTTTTAGAGAGAGAAGTATAAATGTAATAGTTAAACAAGCCTCGCAACGCACTCTTCCATAAATTCTTTATCATACGTGTAGACTTATCTTAAGAATATGCCCACCACATACCACCAAAACCCAAATAAAGAAAAAGAAAGAAATCCAAAGACTCGGAAAATGGGCTTAACCATAGCTCTCAACTTAAAGTTTAATCATCCAATAATCTCTAGTACCAATTTAAAAGAATCCACTCATGAAGAAGGAACAATGGCTGAAATGCCACCAATATAGAATCATTCTCCGGAAATAACGCTGTTTTTTAAAATGATTTCTAATACAATTATTTTAATAAGAAAAAATGGTGAAATACAAAACTGTCTAATAAAAAATTGAATAATTACGAAGCAAAATCTAGATGAAACCAATAATTCACCCGCTTTATTAATAAATTTTGGATAAAACCAAAAAATACTTAATTGCATAAATTACACCCGATTGCATCAATTGGGACCCGTTTTCATCAATTAGGACCCGATTATTTGAAATTCTGAGTTTGTCTTAGACAAAATCCCAGACCCCAAAATCGAGCGAAGAAGCAAACCCTAGACAACTCGACAACTCGATTTTAGTTGTTCTTGGTTGTTCAGTTGCTCCGAATTTTATCAAATAGTCCTTGCAACTGTCACTTATCAACTCCCTGATAACAATGCCCCCTAAGACGAGAGGAGGAAGAGTTCCCACTCTCATAAGTCGTAGTGTAAGACAGATACGGAGAAATAGTAAAAAAGATCCACCTATAGAAGAAAGCGCCCCAATCGTTCAAGAAGAAGTCACTGGAATCAGAGAGAAGTCGGTCAAAGTGCCACTGAGTTCGATAAATCCAGGGAAATGACGAAGAGAATGAAAGTGGTGAATATGGGATCGGTGAAACTGTTGAAGGAGTTACTCATAGTGGGGAAGACGCTCCCATTGATGTTCCAATGGTCGATCCACCACAGAACACGGTATAATGTTTGAATGATAGTTGATAGAATTGTGAGAATTGTGTGCGAATTGTGTTACGAAAATGATTAGATTTTAGGATAACTAGACTAGTAGAGCAAGTGTTAGTGTTAGAGTGTAGGATAATGAACAACTACTATAAATGATTGTATTTGCAGGATGGGGATTTTATGTCGATAGAACCATCGGATTTTTACTTTGGTACATAGCAGTACATGAAGCACTGCAAGATTGGATCGAGGTGTCACATTCGAGACCCTATTCAATTCATAAAAGATGAAGGGCTGCAAGAATGGTTCACAATTCACCGGCATATTTTCCACATCCCGGAGGAGCCGAACAGGAAGCTCATTGGGATGTGGATGTTGTTCCTTTTCCTAGCTAGGACGATTGTAATGATGTCATGTGGTTTATGGTGAATGGAGTCCCCGTGTGATAGTCCATTAGAGAACACGGGTTGTTGTGTGGATTGAATTGCCAGCAATATCCGAGCAACTACGTAGAGCTAGGAAAAAGAGATTATAGTTTGGTGCTAAGGGATTTTAAGAGGAAAAACCAGACCATGATGTCGGATGTGGAAGAGGTAGTCTGATCAAGGCAGAACGGGCCAGACGGAAAGACACTACAAGAAAATAGGCGATTAACGACTACGACGAGCGACTTCGTCGGAAGTCGCAGATATTTGCGACTCCTCAGTGACTCAAGCGCTTCACCGGGGCGACGTATGACAAACAATGGTAAAAGAGTCTTAAAAGAGCGACTACAACAGTGGAGTAGCTATTTTGAGACTACGTAGCCACTATTTGTCAGAAGCCGCAAACATTTGCGACTAATGAGTGACTACATTTTGTAGTCGCACTTATTTAGAGACTAATAAACCACTATGACAAAAGACTTGCAAAAAATGTAACTCTAAACTCTGAGTAGTCGCAATGGAGTCGCAAAAGAGCGACTACTTGTTATTGTATTTATGGAGTCGCTGTGGAGTCGCTCTTTTGCAACTCCAGAGCGACTACTCAAATATTCACCCGGATAGGTGACATGTAATACTACCGTAGTCGCTCCGTAGTCGCAAAAGAGCGACTACAGAGCAACCACATATCCCTAAACCCTGAGTAGCTAGTCGCAATGGAGTCGCAAAAGAGCGACTCTGAAACAACTATTTGTTTCATCTTTAGTTCATTTCACCCTTTCATCAAATTATAATCGCTTCGGGTCATATATAATCAATTTGGTATCATAAAACCATTACTAAACTTCAATTATCTACTTTTAAAATTAAAAAAATTGAATCGACAGAAATTGTCACATAAGTATAACATAAATTTCGAGAGAGTGCACTTAACATGAAACCTTATTCATCCGAATTGATCATAAATTGTTTAAACATTTATTTCATTTGAATTACATAGTTATAAGAGTTTGTATATTTGAAACTCTCTCGCAAATTTCGTGCCACCTAGTAGTCAATTTTGCGCACTCTCTCGCAAATTCACCCACAATATAAGCATGAGCATACTGGATGAATTTAGTGGCAAGTTCATCTTTCATGGTTCGGACTAGACCTCTCAAGCAATCATCAAATTGAACAGAATGCAAGGTGTAGGGTAAAGTGAAACTCCATGGATCCGCTAACTAGGAGATGATAGAATGGAGGGGTTGGTGATTAAGGGAAGATCATCAAGATCCCTTGTTGCTTCTTCGAACTTGCTTATATGAACCCCAAGCTTTGCCTTTAACTCCTCGGTTAGTTCGGGTTTGTTAACATTGCCTTCATCTGTAGCAGTTTAAGCTTTGTACCCTGAATATCATCAATAATCTCAGCATGTATCTTAGCAAACAAGCATCCTGAGAAAGGGATCTTAGGTATATACGCCTCAGGTTGTCTCTCTGAGACTCTAGCCTTTCCTTGGTTATCATCTTCCTTGGCTTTGTAGGACCCCCCAACTTGAGCATTATCGTCCTCGATACGTGTAAGGGTAGAAATCACATTGGCATACTCCTCCTTTGGAGACTCTGTCTTGCCAGGAAGCAAGCTCATTGAGCGCTTGGAAGATGAGGCAACCTGAGCAACCTAGTTGTCCAATGCCTTCAAGTGAGAAGACATAGATTCCACTTTCCCATTCCGATCACTGTAGAAGTGATCCACCTTAGTGTTAATCTCTTTCTTGAAGGTAGCAAAATCAATGTTGTTCTTTTTCTGGCCATCAATAAGCTGTCTGAGCATTGCATTGGCCTGATCTTCCTTGGAGATGACAGGTGAAACATCCCATGAGTGATGTTGTTGCATAGGTTGAGTAGTCTAAAAACCTGGAGGTGTAGTCTAGTAGTTCTGAGTCTGATAGTGGGGATGGTTCTAATAACCTTGTTGCTGATATCCCTGCTGTTGAACCTGTCGCTGAACTGGATACACCTGATTTTGAGGGTTAGCGACGTTGGTGCTGCAGTATGAGAGGTTTGGGTTGGCTTGGTAGTTGTTGTAAGTAGGTATGTAGCTCTAGTTAACCATGTAGTTAACTTCTTCAATCTGGTAATCCTCTTGGATACCTTCATCTTCATTGCCCACAAAGTTAACTGTTGCATGTTGTGCCCTGATTAAGCGGTCAATCTTGTCACAGAGTGACTGTATCTTCTTCTTGTACCCATCATCCTTAGGTTCCACACCCCCTCTGTTGGAGTGTCATAGTCTTCATCGTGGGTGTAACTACTCTGAGCCAAGTTCTCTATTAGTTGCATGCCATATTTTGCTGTTAAGTTGTGGAAGTTTCCTCCACTTGTTGTAGTGAGAACTAGCTGGAACTTCTCTGTCAAGCCCCTGAAGAAAGTGTTAAGCAAGCAGATCTTGTTGAACCCATGATGTGGACACTTAATAGTGTAAGAGATGACACCCATAGCTCTCTGAGTGAATCCTGAAATCTCACTCCTAATATTCATTGTTCGGTTTGGGGAGAAGAACTTTGTAACGAATTCCTATTTACAATCAGCCCAAGTGGTGGTTGAGTCCCTTGTTAGTCTGACTTCCCATTGGTGAGCAATGCCACCCAGAGAGAAAGAAAACAAACGCAACTTCAAAGCATCTTCTGATACCCCATTGATATGCATTGTGGTGCATAATTTGTCAAAAGTCTTGAGGTGGTCCAAAGGATCGTTCCCAGGTAGACCATGAAACTAACTCCCCTGAATCATTGAGATGAGGTTGGTCCTAATCTCAAAGTTGTTGTTGTAAATGGTTGGTGGGCAGATGCTTGTCCTATGGCCCTGAGTGTTGGGTGCATCGTGAGCATCGATTGTGGCAGCCTGAGGAACCTGAACATTTGCTTGGGCGTCGAGTTCCCTAGGTTTCGGGAAGGAGATCTGACGTCATGGATCAGCAAAGCAAAACAGTATTTCACGTATTAGGAATGAGCACCGCGTACGATTTATCATACCATTCGGAGGATGAGGCCAACGAATGGTGGCAAGCAACCACTAAGGCACTCGAAGAAGGTGAAGTAGCTATTACCTGGATGATTTTTGAAGAAGAACTCTGGTCGAGATTCGGTCCCGCTGATGGCGAGAACTTCGAAGAGGCGCTTTCCAAAATCCAACAAACATGTACCTTTCGCGAGTACCAACGCGAGTTTGAATGTATGTAAAACATGGTATATGGATGGTCGCAGAGAGCATTGGTTGGCACGTTCATGGGAGGCTTGAAACCTGCAATCTCAGATGCATTATGAATTTTTCAACCCCAAACGCTAAAAGAATTGGTGAATCTAGCAAAGCTCAAGGATGATCAACTGCAAAAACAGAAACACACCTTTCCCACGCGAAGTTTTACGCCGAGCACGCATCCGGCTAACACTGAGCAAACTCAGGGGCAAGGAGAAACCTACCGCCATTCTGCGACGTCTTAACTGGGTGGAACTGAAGAAGAATAGAAGTCTGGGTTTGTGCTTTCGTTGTGACGAATGTTTCACTCTGGGTCATAAATGCCAAAAGCCTCAGATGTTCATCATGGAGAGTATACATGACAATGACAGCACTGACGACGACAGAGAGGATCTGACTCAAACTCAAGACCAACCACCAAAGATCACACTACATGTCCTTAACAGGTGGGATTCACCGCAGACGCTACGACTTCAAGCACACATAGGGAAACAGAAGGTTGTGCTACTTGTCGACAGCGGATCGACACACAACTTTGTCAGCGACAGGGTTGCTCGCAGCCTGAACTTGACCTGCACCACAGTCAATGCATTTGAGGTCAAAGCCGCGAACAAATTACCCTTACGATGCGACATCAAACTTTATGTTCTCATGGAGGCGCCACCTTTTCCATGACTCTGTTCGTGCTACCCTTAATAGTTCTCGACCTTTTGCTAAGCGTACAATGGCTCCAAGGTCTCGGACATATCCTCTGCGATTGGAAGCAACACACGATGCAGTTCAAGTGGGAAGGGGAACAACGACAATTGAGCGGATTGCTTTCGGAACAACTACAACATGCCTAATCAGCGGAAATCTTGAAAGAAGCACGTAAAGGGAAGCTTATGTTTGTCTTATCCATTGGAGTTGTTGTAAAGAAAGTCAAGTCCGCTGATAATGAAATGCATATGCTCATAGACGAATACCAGGATCTGTTTGAGACTCCATCATGACTGCCTCCAACCTGGAACATCGACCAACAAATCACACTGGTTGAAGGTACAAATCCGGTCAATGTTAGACCATATCGCTACGCTTATTTTCAGAAAGACAATATTGAGAAGCAGGTGGGCGAGATGTTACTATCGGGGATTATCAGACACAGCTCCAGTCCGTTCTCTTTACCTGTTTTCCTCGTCAAGAAAAAGGATGGGTCTTGGAGATTATGTACTGATTATCGGGGCCTTAACGATGTTACGATCAAAGATCGATTTCCAATACCAACCATGGAAGATATGCTCGACGAACTGCACAAAGCAACGTTCTTCACAAAGCTCGACCTAATTGCTGGATATCATTAGGTACGAATGCAACCTATAAACATCGAGAAAACAACCTTTCGTACACACAACGACCACTACAAATACTTTGTTATGCCGTTCGGGTTGTGTAACGCACCTTTGACATTTCAAACCTTGATGAATGACGTGTTTCAGCCTCTTTTCCGCCAATCTGTGTTGGTATTTTTTAACGACATACTGATCTACAGTGCGTGGGTTGAACATCTGAATCACGTGCGTGAAGTCCTTGAACTGTTGCGCCACCATCAACTTGCTGCTTAACTCAAAAGTGTGACTTCGGACAACATGAGGTCGAATACTTGGGTCATGTCATTACTAACGCTGAAGTGTAGATCGATCGTGCCAAAATCTCAGCCATACTAGACTGGCCACCGCTGACGACAGTCACGAAACTCAGAGGCTTTCAGACTAACCGATTACTATCGTAAATTTGTACTCAACTACGGTATCATCGTCGCACCACTAACCAACCTGCTACGCAAAGACAAGTTTGAATGGTCTCCGACAGCTGAAACTGCATTTCTCGCCCTCAAAACAGCTCTCACGACAACACCAACCTTGGCACTTCCCAATTTCGCGATTCCTTTCATTATCCAGACAAATGGTTCTGGTGATGGCATTGGCGCGGTATTAACCCAGAATAAGAAGAAAATCCCTTATATGAGCAGGAGCCTTGGGATTTCGAAACAAGCGTGGTCCACATACGCAAGGGAGATGCTCGCAATCGTCATAGCGATACGCAAGGGGTGACATACCTTCTCGGTAGCCGATTCACCATTCAGACGAATTAGAAAAGCCTTTGTTATCTGCTGGAGCAACATATTCTCAAACCTGAAAAACAAAATGGACCAACAAGTTAGTGGGGAATGATTACGAGATCACGTACAAGACTGGTAAATCGAATACGGCATTCGACGCCCTTTCTCGACTTCCTTCGAGTGTGTGCCTCGATGCTTTGTCCGTACAACATGCCAACTTCTGGACCGACCTCCACTTAGCCATCACCACAGACCCGTATCTCATACAGGTCGGTCAACAATCGTATCATCATACCGCCTCTTTCGCAGCAGTCTCTTCATGAACATCACGACTCCCTTCTCGGGGGTCACTTTGGGGTTTCACCGTTTCTTTTTTTTCATTAAAAAAAAGCTTTATTAAAAATAATTAGCTTGGTCGTTCATTACAATGTCCGCTAAAAACGACGGAGTAAAAGAGTAAAGCTTAAACGGCGAAGACATGAAACTTTTATCTTTTGCCAAACAATCCGCAGCCATGTTTCCTTCTCTTCCCAAACAAATGAAGCTTATTCGACTAAACTTTCTCTTCCAATGCTCAAAATCCAAGATCCAATTTCTGAGGTCGAAGCTTGTAGCTTTTCCTGAGACGATATCAAGCAGGTTCTTCGAATCATTCTCAAAGACGATGTCGTCTAATCCTCTAAACCAGCATGACTTCATCGAAGCTAATAATGCTTGAAACTCTGCTTCAATGGGGCTTCGAGCGAACCTCCCCTTCTCCTGCCTTGCGTGCTCAAAGTTTCCCCATTGATCTCTACAAATCCACCCTGATTTGGACATACCAGTGCCTTTATTGAAAGAGCCATCGAAATTACACTTGATCCATCCATCCTCTGGGCGTTGCCAAAGCACAAGTAATCCCCGATTTCCTTTCGATCCGTGAGCAGTCATAGGTGGCTTCATAGTATGGCTATTAACCCATTCGAACGCATCCTGAGTTGCGAACTTAAGAGTGTCCTGCCAACTAACATCTCTTTTCTGATGTATCAGCAGGTTTCTAGACTTCCATAACCTCCATAGGAGCCACAATGGGAGGTTCTGGAAATGAGCGAGAACTGGATTATCATTATAGTCTAAGATCTCTTTAATTCTTCGGAGTAGATCAGCCCTCCAATCAAAGAGTTTGTATTTGGTGTTCCCGCCGCTCTCCAGGTAGCCACCGAATACGCACACTCAAAGAATAAATGATTTTCAGTCTCATCCCCATTGAAACACCGTTTGCAGATCTTATCTTGGGTTATATGTCTGTGGGATAGATTAGAACTCGTACTGAGGTTGCTAGAAAGAAGGGACCACAAGAAATGTTTGATTTTATTAGGCATATTTAACCTCCAACCCTTCTTTTTGAGTTCAATCGTTAAACGTTGGGTCTGATCAGGTTGATGTCTCCTATCTTGATCAGCTTTCCAATATCCTGACTTAACCGAATACTCTCCTGTTTTTGTATAATGCCAGCCAATGAAGTCTGATGACCTCCTGGAGGAGAGTTTAATCGAGAGAATCAAGTTGACATCCTCAGGTATAACATTGGTCCTAACCTTATCTACATTCCAGCTTGAATCCGAGACATATATCTATATGTTCTTTGCTCTTTGAAACCAATCTCTATCACTTCAAGCCTCTGTTCTTAATTCTCTGTTGCTTTGATTTTCTTTCCCCTGAAATGACAGAAAACTATCGTAAGGCAATGCAGAAAAATGAGTTAGGATCGGAGGATCCTCCTATTTCAATTCCTATTGACGTTATCGCTCAAGCTGCAGAGGAAAACAAATACATTCTCATTGGAAAACCTATGATCCCAAAGAAACAGTCACTACGTGCGATTGTGGCAAGCATGCCTAAAGTTTGGGGCTTGGAGGGCCAAATCCATGGAAGAATTGTTGATGGAAACAGATTCCAGTTTGTGTTCCCCTCAGAAGAAATGTTGGATCTGGTAATAAGGTGTGGTTCGTGGGCCTTCTCGGATTGAATGGTCATCATTCAAAGGTGGAGTCCTTCGGTGATCCCTCTTGTTCTGGATTCCTTCCCGGTCTGGATCCAAATAAGAGGAATTCCTCTCAATCTTATCAGCTATAAACTGATTGACCGCATGATTGAAATCCTGGGGTGGAAGGAAATTAAGATCGAGTATGATCCAACGGCTACCATAAAGGTGGATTTTGTTCGTGTTCAGATCGAGTGGAATGTGGAGAACTCGCTCAAGTTCAAGCGCAATTTCAAATTCTATTCGGGTGTTAATACCCTCCTTTCATTCTTCTATGAAAGGATCAGGGGTTATTGCGAGGCGTGTGGATCCTTATCTCATGATACATGTAACTGCAATGTGGAGGATTTTGCTGACTATGAAGCAGGAGACTCTGCGGCTAGATCAGAAAACAATGACCACTCTACTCGTGTTCATGTTACTCCTACTGCTAGAATCCCACTTCTGTGTGACCCTAACTCTTAAGATCAAGGGTCCTCGAGTAATGTCATTGCCAATCTCAATCATCCAGGTGCTGAGAGAGTCTCTACAACCCCAATGACTGTTAATCCGATCTATGGGGAGCATGACTCTCTTGTTATTGTATTTATGGAGTCGATGTGGAGTCGCTCTTTTGCGACTCCAGAGCGACTACTCAAATATTCACCCGGATAGGTGACAAAGCACAAGTAATCCCCGATTTCCTTTCGATCCAATGACTGTTAATCCGATCTATGGGGAGCCTGACTCTCTTCCTGAAGGAAAAAACATAAGTTCCCTGTTATTAATCAAGATTTCTATGGACAGTCAAGTCGAGAAAACGATGGAACACAAGCTGATGCTGAAACTAAAGGTTTGGTGGGACCTTTTCCACCCAAAGAACCATGAGGACAGCCTGTTGGAACTGTCAGGGGCTGGGCAATGCCCTGACAGTTCGACGCCTTAAGGAGATATCCAAACAATATCTCCTGGACATCATTTGCCTATCTGAGACGAAGAAGAGAGATGATTATGTGCGGGATGTTTGTGATGACCTCGGTTTTAGTTGTTATTTTATAGTCTCTCCTGTGGGTAGTTCTGGTGGCTTGGTTGTAATGTGGAACTCTAGGGTTAATGTTTCTGTTTTATCTCATTCCCTAAATGTTGTTGGTTGTTTTATCAATTTTAAAGAAGCTTCTTTCTATTTTTCGTTTGTGTATGGAAGTCCATATGTTCATCA
Organism: Biscutella laevigata subsp. laevigata; assembly: GCA_900406315.1. Lineage (NCBI taxonomy): Eukaryota > Viridiplantae > Streptophyta > Magnoliopsida > Brassicales > Brassicaceae > Biscutella > Biscutella laevigata. The sequence continues at coordinate 2,773 of OVAU01000293.1, read as the reverse complement.
AAGAAACTATATCTGGGAAAGCCTTGAAAGGTTGAATGTTACTAGAAGTGATCAGCCCTGGTTTGCTATAAGTGATTTCAATGAAATCTTGAGCAATAATGAGAAAAAGGGTGGGCGGTTGCGTTATGAGGCTTCGTTCTTTAACTTTAGAAGGCTTATTGAATCTTGTGATTTCATTGATCTACCGTTTAGTGGTGATAAGTTTTCTTGGATAGGGAAAAGAGGACAGCATACTGTCTCATGCTGTTTAGATCGTAATTTTGCTAACTCTATCTGGTTAAACTTATTTCCGGCTTCTCGATCTGAATTCCTAGAGTTTGGTACTTCTGACCATAGACCTAGTATCTCTTATATTTCGGTGGATTCTCATGTTCGAAAAGGAAGTTAAGTTTTGATAGCAGGTGGCTTGACAAACCTGGCTTCCGTGAGTCGGTGTTACGAGGGTGGAATGGCTCCTGTAATTCTCCTCTTGCCAATGTTGCCTCAAGGCTTATTACCTGTAGAAAGGAGATCAGCAATTGGAAGCGAACCAATAACACAAACTCAGCTAAAGAAATTGTTTGAATTTGTAATACTCTAGATTCTGGAATTACCAATGGAACTTTATCAACAACAGAGATGAACTCTCTTCGTTATCAATTGAATCAGGTTTATATTGCTGAGGAAAAGTATTGGAAAACAAGGAGCAGAAATAACTGGTTGCAACATGGTGATAAAAATACCCGCTACTTTCATGCAGTGACTAAGGGTAGACGAGCTCGAAATAATATTTCTACAATCCAGGATTGTAATGACGCAATGCAACGAGGTGATGCTAAGATTACAGAAATAGCTACGAAGTACTTTCAAAAGCTCTTTGAAGCCCCCAATTCACAAGTACCTAATGACATTTTTAGGGGTTTCCAACCGAGAGTGACATGAGTAATGAATGATCACCTTATTGCTGAAGTTACAGCTGAAGAGATCATATTGGCTGCCTTTAACATTGACCCATCTCGTGCTCCTGGTCCGGATGGGTTCACGAGTGATTTCTTCCAAAAGTTCTGGCCTGAAATTGGTAATCAAGTCATATTGGATCTTAAACAATTCTTTGAAACAGGGATTATGAGACCATCATTCAATCATACTAATCTCTGCTTAATACCTAAAATAAACCCACCGATTACTATGGCTGATTTTAGACCAATATCTTTGTGTAATGTCATTTACAAAATAATTTCAAGGATTCTGGTCAACAGACTTCAAGGTCACTTGGATGATATTATATCTGATCATCAAGCAGCTTTTGTCCCGGGGAGGCTAATTACTGATAACATCATAATTGCTCACGAAGTCTACCACTCTCTAAGAGTTCGAAAAAGGCAATCTAAATCTTGTCTAGCTCTTAAAACAGATATCTCAAAGGCCTATGATAGATTAAGTTGGAGCTTTCTTAAAGAAACAATGATAAAGATGGGCTTTTATGAACAGTGGATAACTTGGATTATGAGCTGTGTTACCTCTGTTAGCTTCTCAGTTCTGGTAAATGGATCACCAAAGGGCCATATCCGACCGTCTCACGGAATAAGACAGGGTGATCCCTTATCACCCTACCTTTTTATCCTATGTGCTGAGATGTTATCCCATCTAATGTCAAGGGAGCTGCAAGAGAAAAAAATGTAAGGTATTAAATTGGGACATAATGGGAAAGCTATTAATCACTTATTATTTGCAGACGATTCCTTATTTTTCCTCTCTGCAACTCCTCAATCTTGCCGTCAGATGAGGAAGGTTCTTGGAGAGTATGAAGCGGCTTCTGGACAAGCGGTGAATTTGAATAAATCTTCCATTACCTTTGGCTCAAGAGTTCCCCATGACAAGAAATGCCAACTACGCAATATCCTTGGAATCCATAATGATGGAGGTGGAGGAAAGTACTTGGGGCTCCGTGAAGCTTCTGGCAAGAAAAAAACGGAGATTTTCGATCACATTCTCAATAAGGTTAGAGAACGTACTTCTAACTGGAGCCTGCAGTACTTATCAAAAGGAAGAAAAGAGATTCTGTTGAAATCAATTGCTATGGCGATGCCAATATATTCTATGAATGTTTTTAAGATCCCTGAAACAATTTGCTCACAAATCACAGCTATGCTGGCTAAGTTCTGGTGGGGATCTACCGAAAATAATAAAAAATGCATTGGTGTAGTTGGAGGAAATTGGCAATTCCGAAATCAGAAGGAGATTTAGGTTTTAAAGATCTTGAAAAGTTCAATGACGCCTTACTGACTAAGCAAGTGTGGAGGATAATGCGTAATCCAAACTGTCTTATGGCAAGAACTCTAAAGGATTCTTATTTCCCTACTTCTAATGTTCTATCTGTTAAGATAAGAAATCAGCCTTCTTATATTTGGCGATCAATTATCCATGGACGAGATCTAATTCTTAAAGGATTAAGACATAATGTGGGAGATGGGAACCTGATTAATTTCTAGTCTGACCCGTGGCTGAAAACTGACCCTCCAAGAGCTCCACGCCCTATTTTGCCAATCGAAGAGGAGTCAAAGGTCAGTAGTTGGATTAATCCGTCGGGTTCAATCTGGAATGTAGATAAGGTTAGGACCAATGTTATACCTGAGGATGTCAACTTGATTCTCTCGATTAAACTCTCCTCCAGGAGGTCATCAGACTTCATTGGCTGGCATTATACAAAAACAGGAGAGTATTCGGTTAAGTCAGGATATTGGCTAGCTGACCAAGATAGGAGACATCAACCTGATCAGACCCAACGTTTAAC
>OVAU01000292.1:0-22981 GCA_900406315.1 Biscutella laevigata subsp. laevigata | reverse complement strand
ATTTAATTAAGTAAAAAAATTAGTATTTTGGATGATAAAAAATAAATTTGGGTATGGCCCGGGTCCTAATCTAGTTTATGATTAAATATCTAACAATAATCTGATAAAATAAAGATACCAAATTTTAAAAATTAGTTTTCTTCTTGACATTTTTCTCAACTAAACACAATATAACACCGACCTGGGGAATGTTTGCAGACATTTTTTTGTACTTCCGGTCTCATTTATAGATAAGATATTTTCCGAGGGAAATTGTAAACAAGAAAATTAGATAGTAGCCAATAAAAATTAGCAACAGTGACGAAATAATATAACTCGATGCACTCAAATAAACGCAAAAGGCAGATCACAATCTCACACATTCACCTCACTTCTTCAGTCTCTCATAGATTCCTCTTCTGGATCTCTGTCGGCAGATTTTCGAATTCATATGGTTCTTCTCGAATCTGGGTTTACCGTGAATCGTTTCAGAATCAGAAACCGTGGAAGATTCGCCAGGCGGAGTAGCGAAAGATGAGGCGGCGGCCGGTGGATTACCGGCGGCTACCTAGAAGGAGATTGTCGACTTGGATATGGGTTCTCCTTGGTTTCTTCTCTGTCGCTGGATTGGTTCTCTTCATGGTTCAGCATTATCACCATCAACAAGATCCATCTCAGCCTATAGCTGTATGTCTCTCTCTCGCTCTCTATTTATTCCTTTGTCTTTATTTGATTCGATTACCGTTTGAAATTCATGAATTGATTTCTGAGAAAATGTGGATCTTGTTGTGCTGACATTGCTGAGTTGATCGCCTCTAACCATGGAATCAGTGAAGTTGCAGAGTTGAAGTCTTTCCCATTGAATGATATTTTTTATGCTCACAAGAAACCTATAACCAAAATGTTGTCCTGAAACTGCTGAGTTTATGGATGAGCATTCATGTTAATATGTATTGTGAGCACAGCATTTCGTTAAGATTCTTAGCCAAAACCAATACTTGTGAGCATTCATGTTAATATGTATTGTGTCTTTTGAAGAACTTACTCTGATCATCTTGTATTTGACAGGAGAGTGACACAAGAATCGATAATGTATCTCCTCCTCGTTTAAACTTCACGGAAGAGATAACAAGTGCTTCCTCATTCTCGAGGCAGTTAGCAGAGCAAATGACACTTGCCAAGGCTTATGTTTTTATAGCCAAAGAGCATAATAATCTTCATTTAGCATGGTTACTGAGTTCTAAGATCAGAAGTTGTCAGCTTTTGCTCTCAAAATCAGCGATGAGAGGTCAACCTGTTTCGTTAGATGAGGCAAAACCGATTATAAGTGGTGTATCAGCTCTAATCCACAAGGCACAAGATGCACATTATGACATAGCAACCACCATGATGACTATGAAATCTCACATTCATTCCCTTGAAGAGCGTGCTAACGCAGCTACCGTCCAAACCACAATATTTGGGCAATCCGTTGCCGAGGCACTACCAAAAAGCCTTCACTGTTTGATGATCAAGCTCACATCTGATTGGTTAACAGAGCCATTGCATCATGAGCTTGCAGACGAGAACCGAAACTCACCTAGACTTGTTGATAATAACCTCTACCATTTCTGCATCTTCACGGATAACGTGATAGGCGCCTCGGTTGTTGTTAATTCAACTGTCTCAAATGCTGATCACCCGAAACAGCTTGTTTTCCACATAGTGACTAATCGAGTGAGCTACAATGCTATGCAGGCTTGGTTTCTAAGTAACGACTTCAAGGGCTCAGCTATAGAGATAAGGAGCATAGAGGAGTTTTCTTGGTTGAATGCTACATATTCTCCTGTTGTTAAGCAACTGTTGGATGCAGATTCAAGAGCTTACTATTTTGGTGAACAGACAAGTCTAGGTACGAATTCCGAGCTCAAGGCAAGGAACCCAAAGTACTTGTCATTACTGAACCATCTCAGATTCTACATCCCCGAGATCTATCCGCAGCTAGAAAAGATTGTTTTCTTAGATGACGATGTTGTTGTTCAGAAAGATCTGACTCCACTCTTCTCCCTGGATCTGCACGGAAACGTCAATGGGGCTGTGGAAACATGTCTTGAAGTCTTTCACCGTTATTACAAGTATCTAAATTTCTCGAATCCACTCATCAGCTCAAAGTTCGACCCGCAAGCATGTGGATGGGCTTTTGGTATGAACGTTTTCGATCTGATCGCTTGGAGAAAAGCGAATGTGACTGCCAGATACCATCACTGGCAAGAGCAGAACAGAGAACGAACGCTTTGGAAACTCGGGACTCTCCCTCCAGGTCTATTGGCTTTCTATGGTCTCACTGAGCCACTGGACAGAAGATGGCATGTCTTGGGTTTAGGTTATAATGTGAACATTGATAACCGTCTGATCGAAACTGCGGCTGTGATTCATTATAATGGTAACATGAAGCCTTGGCTAAAGCTAGCCATTGGTAGGTATAAACCTTTCTGGTTAAGGTTTCTAAACTCGAACCACCTTTATTTACAAGATTGTGTCACAGCTTAAAACAAAAGAGACTAATCCATATCAGAGGATTCTTGATTTTCTTACACACTTCGAATATTCTTTCTAATGATCTGAAGAGACATTTCCACACATTAGAGAGACTATAATGTACTTATGGTTGAATAGCTTACAATGATAATTATTTTTGGCTGAGTTTTTATATTTGTTATCCTCTGTGTTTAGGTATGGTGGCTGCATTGTGTTCACCAAACCAGCAAATTGCAAATCACATATAAAAAACGTTGTTGGTAAAATAATAGCACTCACCACCAACCTACTTATATATCTCTTATATAACAAACCACAAACGTATTTTGTGGTACCAGACTGGTAATCAATCACTTGATCTACACTACAATCTCATTTATAATGGAATCCAAAAGCCTAAACGATGTCGTTGAGCCAGAGTCGAATTCATCATCATCACCATCAGATTTCGACAAGAATCAGAAACGTTACCAAGAAATCATCGCTACGCTTCCGCAACAAGATGGCTGGAGACCAAAAGATCCCTTCATCGAATACGGTGGTCACTGGTGGCTACAACCTTTGCTCGAAGGTTTACTCCACGCTCAGAGTTTTTTTAAAGCTCGACCCAATGATTTCTTTGTCTGTAGCTACCCAAAAACAGGCACCACTTGGCTCAAAGCTCTAACTTTTGCGATAGCTAATCGGTCCAAGTTCGATGATTCCACAAATCCACTTCTCAAACGCAACCCACACGAGTTTGTGCCTTACATCGAAATCGATTTTCCTTTTTTCCCAGACGTTGATGTGCTTAACGACGAAGGAAACACGCTTTTCTCAACTCATATCCCTTACGATCTCTTACCTGAATCGGTGGTGAATTCCAACTGTAAGATGGTTTACATCTGGAGAGACCCCAAGGACACATTTGTCTCTATGTGGACATTTGCACACAAAGAGAGATCACAACAAGGAGAAGTCATTGGCCTTGAGGAGGCTTTTGATAAGTATTGTCAAGGTTTATCTGTGTATGGTCCTTATCTGGATCATGTTTTAGGGTATTGGAAGGCTTACGAAGCTAACCCAAATCAGATGTTGTTTCTCAAGTACGAAACGATGAGAGCTGATCCATTGCCGTATGTGAAGAGATTAGCTGAATTTATGGGTTATGGATTCACAGAGAAGGAAGTGGATGAAAAGGTTGTAGAGAAAGTAGTGAATCTCTGTAGCTTTGAGACTTTGAAGAATCTTGAAGCTAACAAAGGGGAGAAAGATAGAGAAGATCGTCCTGCTGTTTATGCCAACAGTGCATATTTCAGGAAAGGAAAAGTTGGAGATTGGCAGAATTATCTGACCCCGGAGATGGTTGCTAGAATTGATGGATTGATGGAGGAGAAGTTTAAAGGAACTAACTTTCTTACTTCAACACTATGAGAATGGTTCACTTTGTCTTGTTGTCTGATTCTTCTGATCCTTTTGCTGCTCTATAGCATAAGTTGCTTTTATTTCTCGCTATAGTTTCCATTTGATGGATCTCTGGTGGACTGTTGTGTTATTGCTGTTGTTTCTGATTCTGTCTATCATTACAAGTATCGAGTTTTCTCGTTCCTCATAAATAATGATGTTTTCTTTGAGAGATGCAAAGACATCATACAGATTGATATGCATAATCAATAAGAAAAAGCAGAGCAAAATTGAATTAAGTACATCATCATAATAATGGTTTGGACCAACAATAACCCCTCTTTAGTATCTGTTTAACAAAAATGTATTTGTGTGTTGTTTTCTCGATGCTGGCAGTACATTAGTTTCCCATTCTCGATGATTTTGCGCTTTGAAATGGAAAAAAACTGTTGACGAGCGATAAAATGGGAAGCTGATGACATCATCTTTCCAAAACATGAAGAAAGTTCTTACACGAAAACAACAAAGCAGCTCCGCTGCCTCTGCGCATTGATTCATCTTTGGATGTGTAAAAGAATAATAGAACAGAGACTATTGAAATTATACCCAGTAGTCCACTTGAGTTCTTAAGATCGAAAATTCCCCATTTCTGGTGTATAGCTTCCATTAAATTTGATCCTTTTTTTTGTTCCCTACGCAAAAGGTCTCGCCTTTTGATTTTGCCAGTTGACGAAACAGTATTGTTTTCCTAAGTTAAAATGAACGCAATTTTCTCCCGTAGAATCGTTATCGACTCATCTCCGCGTCTAACCAAATTGTTCTCGAACCCAACGACTCATCATTCTCACTCGAATCTTCATCACCATCAGTCTTTCACTTCGCTTTATAGACCTAACCAGAACCGCCATTTTCGAACCCACTATCTTCCTTTGCGTCCGGCATATACTCCCGCGAGACGCTTAGATTCTGTTCAATGGCGATCGGAGAAAATTCGTGGGTTTTTCGCGAGCACTTTAGGGAACAAAGCCTCGAGCTTGGGAAATCTCGTGGAATCCAGAGTTGGGTTCTTCGGTTCTCAGTTTCCCAAAAAGGGTTTCAAACTCGAGGGTTATTCTGGGTATCAAAAACGTGGCTGGTATTGTCAATCATCGTCCCCAAATTTCTCACGACATTACTGAAATTCGATTCTGATGCTTTGGGTTTACTTATGTTTTACATTTGACAGGAATCATTGGCTTCAAGGATTATCATCCAGTGACGTTGTTCTTGGATTAATAATAGCTAATACTGGTGTGTTTCTGATGTGGCGTGTTTTTGATCAACAATTCATGATGAATAATTTCATGGTCAGACCTCAAAGCTTACAACTTTGTAGACATTTCGTTCCAATACACCCTTCTTTTGATTCCTGTTATGTAGAAATAGGCTATTGCTGGTGATGGCATAGTTGATAATGAAAGAGGCAATGACTGAATCTTTTCCATTTTTATGCTTTCATTGATTGATGATCTTTGTGTAGATATCGTTGGACAATTTCAGGAGTGGACGTCTACACACTCTGATAACTTCAGCATTTAGTCATATTGATGTTGGACATATTATCTCAAACATGATTGGACTCTACTTCTTTGGAACCAGTGTACTGTTCTTTTCTCCTTTGATTTGTATTGTTGAGTGAAGCACTGTTGAGCTCGTTTACTTTGGGTAGGGAGTAAATTGTTTTCTACTTACTTCTTCCTTTTTCGAAATCCTTCTCTTGCTAGATCGCAAGAAACTTTGGCCCTCAGTTCCTCTTGAAGCTGTACATTGCTGGAGCGCTTGGTGGCTCTGTCTTCTACTTGATTCACCATGCTTATATGGCTGCGTTGTCGCCCAAGGTACAGACCAACCTGCAAAATAAAGTTTAAATAGTTTCATTTATCTCCAATCATGCTGGTTGCCCTGATAAGTTAGTTTTGCACTTGAATTATGATGTTGTGTGGAATGTCTTTACCTTTTTGTACTGGGGGACTGATTGTATATGGTGTGCAGGGGCATGGAGCTTTCGTCAGGGATCCATCGAGAACTCCGGGACTGGTATGTTCATGAACTTCAGTCATTGATTTGGTATACTTGTTGGATGCCAGTGAGAATGATTTGAAGGAGTCTTTTTTTTTCTTTTGTTCTGTTTCATAAAAGGGTGCAAGTGGAGCCGTGAATGCCATCATGCTGCTTGATATCTTCCTGAACCCAACAGCTACTCTATACTTTGAATTTTTCATTCCAGTGCCTGCAATGTTGCTTGTAAGTTCTTAACTTCTCTTGCTCAGTCCATGTCAAAGCTTTTCTTTCTGAGTCAACTAAAAACTCACTCTTCGTACCTTCAGGGAGTCTTCCTCATAGGAAAAGACATTTTAAGAATAACAGAGGTAACCTGAGAATCCAATAAGAATTTTGAAAAAATTCAGAGCTTGTTTAGAACAATCTAATAATGTTTTTTTTTTTAATTTGGACATTGCAGGGGAACAGTAACATCTCAGGTTCAGCTCACTTGGGAGGAGCTGCAGTTGCAGCCGGCGCTTGGGCTCTGATTAAGAGAGGTCGTTTCCGTTTTTGAACCTTTTATGTAACTTTGAGACCATATTGTGGTTCACAAGATTATCATATCTTACCGTTTCTATCATCTAAAACACTTTGGTCTGGTTTTTATACTGTTGCATCAAATCTTTAAGACTGATCCACCTTCAGAAAGTAAATCTTTAAATTTGATTTGTTTGTTACGATATTTACGTTAGATATATCAAAATATAGACCTACACACCAAAAAGAAATCGATAAATTTGTAACTTTATCTAATTAATCTCTATAATATTCTGGTAATGACGTATAATAGACTTGAAAAAATATAAAATTAATTCTCTAATAAACTAAGATTATTTTTTGGTTAATTTTCAAACATGATTCCAAACATGTTAATAAATATTTAAGAAAAATGATACAGAAGAAGAGGGGTTGTAAGTTGTAACGTATTTCCTTAAGCCTCGGGGCCCATTTTCACTATTTTAAGAAGGGGATTAATAATCAACCAATGAGTACTGGACACGTCATAAAACTGCCACGTAAAGCCAAAAGTCATAAGCTCGCGGTTTGTCAATAGTCAGCAAAAAAAAAAAAGTTTCCTTCTTTTTGTTTCCTCTTCCGCTAAAATTTCAATTTTTGTTTTGTTTTGTTTTGTTTCTCTTTAAATTATTTTGCCGATAACCATTGTTAACAACCAAAAAAACCTAAGCAAAAAAGAAATCACCTTTGTCATCTGTAATCGCCACAGGAAATATTTGGATTACCCATTTTCTTCCTCCTTCTAACCCTTTCATTTTCCCGCACTTTCTCATCCAACTGAAGGAATTTTCTCGCCCGGAAAATGAGGTGGGAAAAGGTCCGACAACAACAGCTTCAAGTGGGTCTCGGTGACTCTTCTTCCGGGCCCGGAAAGAGGTGGGGACACACTTGTAACGCCATTAAAGGAGGTAGCTTTCTCTACGTATTCGGTGGCTATGGCAGCGATAATTGCCAAACCAACCAAGTCCATGTTTTCGACTCTGGTTAGTTCTCTTCATTACATCGTCTCTGTCATAAATGTTGGCTTAGGTCGATTCCCATTTCGGATTTGCAGAAAAAATCTTTGTTTTTTTTCTTTCCCTCTTTTCTTTGATCTCTGTCACAATTCTGACAAATTATCTAGGGTTTTCATCTTTTGTCCCTCCTGCATGTGTGTGTTTTTAGGATAAGAAATTACACCCTGATGAGTTTTTCATTAGTTAGATTTTCGTATAAGATATACCCCCATTTCTCTATATGCGTATTTTGGTTTGACCCTTTTAAAGTATCTATGTTGGTATGAATCTGAGTTGGTCTATTGTACCGTACTTGCTCTCACTGTGGTGGTCTTTGTTACAGCAAAGCAGATATGGACTCAGCCAATGATCAATGGCACACCTCCTGTTCCTAGGGACAGTCACAGCTGTACAACAGTGGGCGACAACCTTTTCGTTTTTGGTGGTACTAATGGAGTTAGCTCTCTGAAGGATTTGCACATTCTAGATACTTGTAAGCTTTTTCTGTGTATTTTAAGTTTTGATTTCTCCCTGTTTGAAGAAGTCATTCTCAATTCGTTTGTTTTTTTTCCATTTGTTGTTATAGCTTCGCATACTTGGATATGTCCAAGTGTTAGGGGAGAGGGACCTGAGGCAAGAGAAGGTCATAGCGCCACGCTCGTTGGTAAAAGGCTTTTCATATTTGGTGGCTGTGGGAAATCTTCTGATATTAATGAGGAAATCTATTATAATGACCTTTATATACTTAATACAGGTACTGTTTTATACATGGCTTTCTACAATTGGCATGTATTCCTTTCCACATTATCATCTCTTGCCATTGATAATTAACTTACTCTGAAACAAAAAAACAAATGCAACCTCATTTTCGAGGTTTTGAAATACTTGTTGTGTTATATTTCTGTGGATGCAAGTAATTAAATTGGCTTTACGCTTATGCAGAGACTTTTGTGTGGAGACGAGCTGCTACATTCGGGAATCCTCCATCTGCACGAGATAGCCACAGTTGCTCATCGTGGAAGAATAAAATCATTGTCATAGGTGGTGAAGATGGACATGACTACTATCTGTCCGATGTTCATATCCTTGATACAGGTGCAAACGCATTTCTTAAATTAATTTCTTATAATCTTGCGAGTTTATGTTTTCTATCTGAAGGAAAGGTAAGTTTTTCCCTCCTCATGATATTTCCAAAATCACTTTCAGATACATTCATATGGAAGGAGGTGAATACTTCGGGGCAGTTGTTGACACCTCGAGCTGGTCATGTTACTATTTCACTTGGGAGGAACTTATTTGTATTTGGAGGGTTTACAGATGCTCAGAATCTTTACGATGATCTCTATGTACTTGACGTCGGTATGTAACTGTGACATCATTTAATAGCAATATTTAATACCTATTAGGTGGATTGGTTTTGTTTTCTCACTATAAATGTAAGGACCTGCCCTAATCTCTTGGCCAAACAAAATCTGCTCTGTTAAATCTTTTTTTTGTTGAACCATTGTATCAATTTTCTCACGAGAAGGAAGCCTGCAAAAGGCTTTGTACAAGTGTATCAGCTTTATACTGGTTTCTGTGTCTTTATCTGTCCCTTGCTATCGATGATTACACATGCTCACGTTATTTGTTTTTTTTTTTTTGTTTCTTTGTCGTTAACCTGTAGATACGTGTGTATGGTCCAAGGTTCTCACCATTGGAGAAGGACCATCTGCCAGGTTCTCTTCTGCAGGGGCTTGTCTAGATCCTCACAAACCTGGTCTTCTTGTCTTTGTTGGTGGCTGCAGTAAAAATCTTGAGGCATTGGATGATATGTTCTACTTAAACACTGGTTTCTACAAACCTCTCTTTAACTTGCTGATTCCCAAAAGGCTTTACCTTTCTAAATCAACTTTGCTTTTGGTTAATAGGACTTGGATACGATGCAAGGTTTGATCAGAATGTTGGGAGGTTGTCTCTAAAGAAGCAATTGAAAATAAAATGCCAAGAACAAAGTCACGCAAGTTCCTTATACGACAAATCCCTTGTCAAAGTCAATACGGATCAAGGTATGTTGAGATGAAATTGTGTCACTAAAGGTTGCATTTTTCTGTAGCAGATATCACCAGTTTGTGTATGCTTGCTTTTATTGTAGGAAGAGGGAATTTCGGTTTGAACACTGCTGGCCAGTTTGATCAAGGAAAGATGATGTTCCAAGCCAGGGTTACTGAGAGTTTCCCGGTTGGTTATAGTATAGAAACAATGATAGATGGTAAAGTGCTTCGTGGTGTTTTGTTTTCAAACAATCTCAGCTCTGCTCTGTCGACAGATCAAAGCTTTAGTAGGCAAGTGGTTGAATTATTTTCTTCTTTTCAGGTTTTTCTGTTGGGTATATTGTTTTGTGAACAATTTAAATTTTTGTACAGAAAGAGGCCAGCTACGTCGAACGGTAATCAGGATAACAGATCAAAGATATCGAAAACTTCGAGCAAGGATCAAGCTGATGCTATGGAATCCAATGGTTCTCCAGCAAATGGCGTGGGGACTAGTATCGGTAACATCAGCAACCCTCTGGATGTTAACATAAACACTGTGGCAGTTGCACCGAACCAAACAGAAACCGCTGTCGTTACATTTGATGCCAAGAACCAGGATGCAGCTCGACTCGAAATGGTGCTTTTTACAATATATCCTCAAGCACCTCTATTTAGTCAGCTCTTTGTCTTGACACACCGATAATGCAATATATTTACCGGAAAATGCTTACCTTCTTGGTGCAGGGCACTGTGGACACAGCTCCGGCATCAGAACCTCAGACAGATGAAACGTCTCTAGAATATAGAAATGCCATATCGATAGATGTTAGAGCTACTATGGGTGGACCTGAAGAGTCATAGTTAAAGAGACAAAGGTTGGCTAACGTCTTTAAGTTGTGGTCAAAACCACTATATTACACGAGAACAGGTTATCTAAAACCATCTGGGTCTAACTCTGTTATTTTCGAGCGTTTGATTTACAGATGAGAGATTCCCCGGGATACACACAGGAACAATCACTGCTACAACAGCATCATCATTTCTTTTTCTGTACATTAGTCTGGAGATAGGATGGGTTTACTCTAGAATCTAAGACAGGTTTTGGTAGTGACTGGAGAGGATGAGGACAAGCTAACTCTGAGTTAGGTTCTTTTTTTTTTCTTCTTTTCTTTTAGTATTGGGAGCTGAAGCTCTGCAATTTTCAGTCTTTTTTTTTGTTGACTTCAACTTTCAAGCAATGATATGGTTCCTCCCTCACAGTTTGATTTTGCCTTTTTTTTATCTTCCATTTTGGAAACGAATCATTTCAAAAGCAATGTGCCGTGGATCTTTAACAGAAAGTTCCAGGGTTATCTTCACAATGAACTGGCTTAATTGTCATATAAAACGAAACTGGTTTATTTTATAAATGAATCGTGGGGACTGTTCCAGAGAAAGCCACAAGTGCATTCGAGTTCAGTAACTTCAGAATCTTTTGTCTACAATGATTCCAAGTCTCATTATAACCAAAAAACAACAAAATGTTTCAAGTCCTCGACTAACTCCGTTTCTCCTTTTCCAGAATTCGATTGGTAACAACTTTATCTTTATTTTTCTGTTAGGAAAATAGAATCTGGAGATAACGTAGAAGAAAAGTCAAACTCGTCTAAGTTAGTGACTCAACTACTAAAGCATGTAATTCCATATCCATATATATATAAAGGTAAGAGAAAATATGGATTATTTTGTGAATATCTAAACAAGAAGACAGAAGTCACATGGAGAAGGAAACATCTAAACAAGTAATCACATCTACTTTCCACATGGATTTCTGATATGAGAAAGCTCATTTTATCTACAATTCTTCGCGACTTATAATCCTTCATTAGATAATCTAGCAGTCTTTAATCAAGAGTGAACAAACAAACATCTTTGATTAATCACCATCTCTCAAAGGAGACCATTGATCAACTTATTAGGGCTCGATTAATCACCATCTCTCAAAGGAATTTGTTTTCTCCTTCTCTCTTAGAAGTATACTTTGGTTGCATACCATCAGTCTTTTAGACAATGTCTTAATATTCTTGCTTTGTTTCTCCAGCATGGGATTCTCTCTTCTTCTTAGCGTGTAGTAGATTTTAGGAGTAGTTCATTTGTACGGTTCTTTTCTTGGAAAGTTAATATATTCACCAATTACCAAAAAAAAAAAAACATTTTTGCCAAGCCACATATCTTATGTGGCTGTCTTTTTGCTATGGTCTCTTAGCAGCAACAGTAGTGGAACATTTTTGCAGAATTCTTGGCTTGGCGGTTTCTTTCTTTCCATTAGGTTTGTGAAATTCTTGAATGTATGTACATTCTCTCATCAGTGATCTTCTTCTGGAGCATTCAGTTCTCAGACAAAACACCTTTTTGTTTTGTAATAATGGAGCTTGGTTTTGTTCTGTTCGCCTGAGACTCTAAACTTTTGATTCTGTAAAAGTTTTGAACTTTTGGTACGAGCAAGAGACAAAATAAAATGCGACCGTTTATATAAAAAAATTGTGAATTTCTTTTTGTCGTTGATAGGGATTTAAGCTGTAATTAGCTGGAGAGCAATGGCGTTCACATTAAGTTTTGTCAAGCCAATTTAATAGGAATCTATAAAATTGATTAAAAGCTGGTGTTTTTTCTTTTGGAAGTATATGAAATGTGGAATGTGCGTCATTCTCGTTATGGTTACATGGTGGTTGCTATTGATGGAGAAATAACGAAAGCTTACATTTTTTTCCAAATTCAGGGTTTACTGCAAACATAAGGAACAGAAAGAGCAGACACTGTCACTATAGAGAAGTTTTCGAGCCAAAAAATGTTAAAAGAAGATTTCAAATTCTCTTCCTTTTTTTAATCAGTAGCAAGTTCCGGCGCCGGAGGATTCTCCTCCTTAGATTACTTCACCATCTATGGCTGCGAAGCTTCTGCAAACATTGGCGGATGACAATTCGGATCTGCAGAAGAAAATTGGATGTATGAATGGGATTTTCCAAATCTTTGATCGCCACCATGTTCTCACAAGCAGGCGTAAAACTCTTGCTTTAGGTAATCATTACGTTATGGATTAAATAATCCTTTCTTCTCTAGATCGTGTCTCTTAGTCGTTGACTTGTACATTGTCATATGTAAAACGTTCTTAACTATGTCTTTTGTTCCATCTTCTCTCTTCTTCATCTCTGTTTCTTCCTGAACTAGAAGGCTTGTCTGATTCTTATGTAAGGACTAAAACGTATGTGTTTTGCTTAGCTGAATATATCCTGAGAAAAACTTGCTCCAGTTTGTGAAGTGTCTGTTGTTATGTTAAATTAATTTGGCTTTTGTGTGGTTTTTTCTTGGTAGAATTTGACTTCTCTTAACCTTATAGATTCGTAAAGTTTCCAGGCTCTGCAATGTTCAAGGTTTGTTGACAAAGATAATTTTGATAAGATCCTCAAAAGCATTCGATGTTATGTGTTGTTTTGCAGGTAGTGCACATGTTAATAGCATCTACCTTGAAAGAGACTCCGTTGATGCAATTTATCAGCAAAGATCGGCATTTCAGTTTCAGGACTCAAACCTTACTAGCGGAAATGGGTCGAGTGAGAAACTAAAGAGATTATCAACAGAATCTACGAGGGTTTCTTTCTCATCGTCGTGTTCATCATCTTCCCCGTTGTCTTCTGACATCAACAGAGAAGTTCGGCCTGAAATTTCTGTTGAAGACCGAGTCATTTTTCCAGAATCTCCTACAAGTAATCCAGTGATGAGTCAAAGAAGTGGTTTTGCTACACGTATAGGACTTGACCTTAGAGATGTTGTTAGAGACTCTATGTACAGAGACAATAGAAGAGAGGATTCTCCAAGACCCTATGGTTTGAAGCATTCCACGCCTGTCAATTTCAATGAATCTTGCAGAGCTTTAGCCAAACTTAGAAAAACATCTCAGCATTATTATGATGAGGTTGACATGAAAGATACATCCTGCTACTTTGTTGATTCTCGCGAGAAGTCAAAATCCGGGAAAAAGCTGAAAGAGTTGCCTAGGCTTTCGTTGGACAGTAGAGACCGTGTTGATCTCAGGACAGGTAATAAGCTTTCTGAAAGTTTCAGTACAAGCTCTGGCATGAATAAAGTTTCAGGTAGCCCGAAACGGCCTCCTAGTGTTGTTGCGAAGCTAATGGGCTTGGAAACGTTACCCGGTTCTCCTTTGGGCAGAGACAAAATCAGCATGTTTGATGATAATATCAGTAGTCCATTCTCAAGATCCTTGAGGGAAAATAGCCTGAACCGTACTATCAGGTTTTCTCCTAGCTCCCCGAGAAGCTTGGGAAAGGAACCAGCCTCTCCTAGCTCCCCAAGATGGAGAAGCTCTGATTTTGTTATGAAACCCTTAACAAGTTTGAGATACCCCATTGAACCAGCCCCATGGAAACAAAATGAAAGAAACAGGTATTTTCAAAACCAAGCCTGCAGGTCAATGGAGGGAAGATTAAAAGATCTCGAGTTTAAACATTCGGGAAGGGATCTCAGAGCTCTTAAAGAGATATTAGAGGCAGTACAATCAAAAGGTCTCTTTGGTGCTCGAAAGCAACCACAGTGCTCAAACTTGGAAGCTCATAAAGATTATGAGTTGTCAGATTCTGCAATTTCTACACATGCTTCAAGAGTCCTGCGAAGCCATGTGATGCCATCCAGTACGAGAGGTCCAATTGTGATTATGAAACCTGCCAGACTTGTTGAAAAATCTGGTATCCCTCCATCATCTCTGATTCCCATTCACAGTCTATCTGGTCTTAATAAGACCGGTAGAGAAAAACCTGCAACTGTTCAAAGAAATCCAACAAGTAGAAAACTGGCAAAAGATCGTAGTCCAGGAAACCAAAGAGCAGAGTCATGTACTGTCAGTTCTGTTGATAAAAAATCTAGCGGCAGGATTGTGCAGTCTTCTGAGGTTTCGAAAGAGAGCATATCAAAGAGTTCAGGATCTACAAGTCCAAAATTGCGTCAGATGAGGCATGAGTATGAAAAGCGTTCTCGGCCACCAACCTCTCCTTCTGATTCAAGCAAATCAAGAAAACAAACAAACCGACAACCAGCCGAATCTTCTACTTCTCTTGCTTGTAGGAGTAGTAGATCCAGGGCTCAGAGAAGCTTACAGCAAAATGATGACCAACTTCCTCAAATCAGAAATAAATCTAGGACTGAAACAGAAGTCACCGTGAGCATCAACCAAAGTACTGAAGCCAAAGCAGTAGTCTCCAACTTGACGAAGAATGTGAGTTGTTGTTTTTCAGGCTTTAGCTAAATTGTTTGGTCATAAAAAGTTTAGGCTGCTAATGTTTTAATATTTGTTTTGTGCGTGTTTTCAGAAATCCAGTTCTAAGTTTAGTGAAGATGGATCATCAGAACATCCGAGTCCAGTTTCAGTTCTAAACGCATCAATCTACAGAGATATCAAACCATATCCTATGAAAATGCAAGCTAGTGAAGGCAGTAAGACCTCTCTATATACATCTTCATGGGAAAATTTCAAAATTTGACCTTCACCAGTCACTTTCCTTGTTCCATTTCTGATTGGAAACTGATCATGTAACAGGTGGTTATGGCCATAATGACCCATGTAACGAACATTGCGAAGAAGATCAGTGGAATCCAGCTTACAGCTTCTCAGAGACAACAACCAGCTTTTCCCCAGAGATAAACCGAAAGAAGCTTCAGAATGTTGAGCATTTGGTTCAAAAGTTAAAAAGACTAAACTCTAGCCATGACGAAGCCAGCCAAGATTACATTGCATCACTATGCGAGAACCATGACCCCGAAACCGATCACAGATATATCTCCGAGATTCTGTTAGCCTCTGGTCTTCTCCTAAGAGACCTTGACTCAGGATTAACGCCGTTTCAATGGCACCCTTCAGGCTACCCCATAAATCCTGAGCTATTCCTCGTTCTTGAGCAAACTAAAGGAAGCACCAACAGCAATGAGAAGCTCAACCGCAAACTCGTGTTCGATGCTGTTAATGAAATGCTCGTGAAGAAGTTAGCTTCTCTTGAAGGCACTGAAGATCCATGGATGAAGCGAGCTAACGCAATGAAGAGGGTCATAAGTGCGCAACAACTCTTGAAAGAACTGTGTTCAGAGATAGAAACAGTGCAAAAGCAAGCCAAGAAACGATCAGATAACTTGTTGTTGTTGGAGGAAGAAGAAGAAGACTTCTTGAAATGTATATTGGATGAAGATATGACAATTCGGTCTGAGAAATGGACCGACTTTGATGATGTAATCCCTGGTTTAGTGCTGGACTTAGAGAGGCTTCTCTTCAAGGACTTAGTGAATGAGATCGTGCACGGTGAGATTGGTCGTCTGCAAGCAAATTCAGGGAGATGAAGACTTTGTTTGCCGACGAGTAGTATGGAAACACAAGCTCCGTTTTTTTTATGTATTCTTAAGCTCGTATATATACAATACATAGTCAAAAGCCATGAAAATAATCTCCGTATTATATATGATTTTTCTTGAGTACATTTCATCTGACTTTCCATCAACACACAACCTCTGTTTTGTTCTCTGCATCGAATTTTTGTGTGACCAAAGCCAGAATTGGGCTCAATTCATATTGTTTCAATTTGCCTTCTTGTTAATCTCATCTTGTTCGAAGATGGTATAGATTTTAGGGCTCATTCATATTGAGAAAAAGAACGTGAAAGGAGATTATACAAAACAGAGTAAAAGACTGCAATTTTGGGGAAATAAAAAAAATTATGCAAAAAGCTATTTATAGCTTCGTCGCCGATCAGTTGAATCAACGGATGAGATCATCTCGGACATTAATCAACGGACTAGATCGTCTCTTGACGAATCGGACTCTTTACCTGAAGCCAGTTTTTTTTTTCACTTGTAGCGAGAAGCCGAGAATTGAAAGACGCTGAGAATTTTCATTACCAGCGAGACGCTTCCAGGTTCGAGACTTCGAGAGATTATCATTTTCCATAGAGAACATTTGTTTTCAGGTTTGGATTTCTCTGGTCATTGCGATTTCGTTCTTATTTTCTGAAAGTTACATCCTTGCTAGATCTTACTCTTTCTGGTTACTTCTTTTTCTTCATTTGTCCATGCGTCTCTTCCCAACTCTAGGGGTTTGAATTGGATCCTAAATGTCTTTCCTTTCTCTGTTATGAGTGATGCTCTGTAATATGGATTCATCAGAAAGGGATTACTAAGTTGAAGTTGTAAGCTTTTGACTCCATTCTTGTAGATACTGTCTGGTTATTCTCGCAGGACAACTTAAAAATGTCGGAGACATACGTTTTTACCTTTGTGATCATCTATCTACGTTCTGTGGTATGCTCTTTTGATTTTGTCTTGTTGAAAATTTGTTTACAGATTGAACAAGATGCACTACATGGGTTTGTTTAGTAAAGCTGGAAACATATTTAGGCAGCCTAGAGCATTACAGGCGTCGAACGCTATGTTACAAGGAAATCTTTCATTGACTCCATCCAAACTCTTTGTTGGAGGTCAGACTTCAGAAACTTTTTTAATAATCTACTCCAGAGAGAGAGTTTTCCTGTTTGATTATCTTAGGAATCTCATACTATTATAAGCCGCTTCTTTTCAGGTCTCTCACCAACTACGAATGTAGATGCCTTGAAAGAAGCTTTTGGTAGATTTGGAAAAATCGTTGATGGTAGCTTTCATTTTGCAGTTGAATCAATTTTCCCATTTGGCTGTCTTCTCACTGCTGACTAATACATACAATGTCCATTGCAGCCGTTGTGGTTTTGGACCGTGATAGTGGTGCACCAAGGGGCTTTGGTTTCGTAACATATGACTCGATTGAAGATGCTAATAAGGCAGTACAATATATGAATAATCAGGTGATACCCATTTTCCAGCTTCCTTTCCTTGCTAAATATCACGCTAAATATCACGAGTCTAATTTCTTCCTTGCCTTGTTTCCTTGAAATCTTCCGACTTCACGACATAAGTTCGCAGTGGTTTGTATATTATCTTCTAGCTTGAAATGCTACTCTTGTATCTCCTGTTTGATAAGAAATTCTCTCAGTAATCAGAATTTGAAGTAAACTATTTGTTTTATTGCTTTGTTTATCTCATTTTTCCTTGGAAAGAAAGAGAGTAATTTTTGGGACTGCATTGCTGCTTCAGAAACCAATGGCTGTTTTTTATTTGTTTGGTTTGTCATTCCCCCATTGATAGAGTTTCCTGCTTAAACAGGAACTTGATGGACGAATAATTGGAGTGAACCCGGCTGGTGAAGGAGGTGGTGGTGGTTTTGCTAGAAGGGGAGGTTATGGTGGTGGTCGTGGTGGATATGGCCGTGGTGGATTTGGTCGTGGTGGATTTGGTCGTGGTGGCTATGACTTTGTTCGTTAACCGGGTATCCAGGAATGTCTACCACCGAAATTTTGATCAATCTGCGATTTGATTTTCTCTTCACAAAGACCAATTTTTTGTTATAACAACGTTCAGTGATGCTTGAACAAACAGATCAAGCGGCTAAAGTTGGTAAAAACATTTGTTAATTCAATGGAATTCCCACAAATTATCAAGGTACAAATTTTGAGATATGATTAATGAGTTTGGCAGAATGAGTTTAGTCCAATGAGTTTATGAGAGAGTCAAACTTGAAGATAAGCCAGTCTGCTTTAGCTGCAACGGCTTTACGAAGCTGAACTCCGGCGTAGCATATAAACAAGTCTGCGCCACCAGGTTGACGTGCCTGCAAGTGAATTACTTAAGTTACTCAGACAACATTCAAGATCCTACTATTACCTGCAAATTATCAGTTTATAAAACCCTACTTCGAGATCAGTAGCACCATCTCCAATCATGGCCATAGTCTTGTACAGACGACCCTGAAAAGAACCAAGTCCCATTGGTACGGAGTATTGTAATCAGCAAGTTAAATGGAGCTTGATAAGTGAGAAAAATTCAATGAACCTTTCGAATTTGTTGCACTGCCTTGGCTTTGCCTCCACTTCTTGATGTAGGTTCGTTCTCATCAAAGCCTAGAAATTCGCCGGAATTTTCGAAAAGAAGATTGTTGGCAAAAATATTCTCTCGAGGGATGCCAAGAATAGATGCTACAGGCTACAGTGAAAATAAATTCTTTCAAAACCTTATCACCATGATTGTAGTAGTCTATACAAGAATTGATGCAACAGAACACAGTAAAAAACATGAAGAAACAAGTGATAGAAAGTACATTGATCATCTGTCGAAAACCTCCAGATATCAAATAGACATCAATTTTATTGGTTCTTAGCGTCTTGACCAACTCTTCAATGCCAGGGGAAAGCCTACACAAACCAAATAAACACACTATAATAATACATCTCAGTAAGCAATGGACATGTCATGTTCCATATATCCTGGCACAGAATCAAGCAAGCTAGATGTTAATCTCTCTTTTGTCAAAGTCGGGCCACAGAACACGTTCAAGTAAATTCTATCTTTACATGTGAAATGATTTCTTTAAGCAGAGTGAATCAAGAAGAAATAGCTGGCACTAGAGAATCAAATTAGAAGCTTATGCAAGGTAAACTTCAAGCAAAATCAGTACCTCGGGGGTCTCTTTTCCAGAAATTCTTCAACTTTCGAAAGAGAAGGCTTGAACAAAGAGAGTCTTGCCGCTAGAGCTTCTTCGAATGGAACAGATCCACCCATTGCTCTAAGAAAGTAATACTCAATACTTTAGGTAAATATGCCGTGAAAATTTACCAGAGCTCTAGTATATATATCCATTGAGATAGACCACAAACCTGGCAGTCCATTCAGAAACAGCCTTTCCAGCTCCACAAAACTCTGCAAGTTCATCAATTCCTTCATCCACACAAACCGTGCTATCAACATCGAAGCATACCGCTTCAACATTTCTCCAAAGATCCAGAGTTTCTAGAAATTCAGAAAACCAACAACCAATAATAGAAACTCAGCTGCAAAACATACAAATTATATAGAAAAAATCAAAAGCTTAAAGCAGTTTCTAATTTATATCTTATGACTCTTTCATCATACCACCCCAGAATCATAATACAAAGAAGCTCAGGTCAACAAATTTCACAACCTTGTACCTTTAGAAGGAACAACATTGCCTTCGTGCTCCAAAGCCGACACTTCCTGTGGGTGCAGAGAAGCAGTCACTTGATGGAGCAATTTGGGTTGGCTCATGATAGATAAACGACCTCTAGTAGGAAATTTCCTTAACTCAAGGCGAGACAAATTAGAAAAACGTGATGAGAGCTTTCTACAGGGAACCTGAACTGGAACAACCTTGGAAGTAATTAGTGCTTCCATCAAAACTGGGAGCTGCAAAACAACAAGAAAACAACAGTTCCAAAAAATAAGTCTGTCGTCCAATCGACATTCACATCACATGAAGCAAATAAGAAAAAAAAGACATTTTGTCTGAATCTTGGACATGAAAAAACAAAAGTAAGATTACAAATATGCACAATTTGGTCGGATTAGCAGGAAGAGAGTAGATAGAAACCAAGCTTAACACCGCCCTCTACCTCACATACACCAAGCTCATACATATTTCACCAACAAAGTGAGACGTGAAAATAGCTAATAAAGATATGTTGTAGAGAGGGAATCTACATGATCTATCAAAACGCTAAGTAGAAACAAATCAAATAAATCGCAGACGAAAGCAGATATTTACGATTGGGATCAGAGATCTATATCGCGATGACAAAGATCATAACCAACCGGAAAAAATCGCCGGCGGTCGTCTTCGGCTGATGCTTGATGAAAGTGTTAAGCAGTGTAAATGACAACTCTGCCCTTTATAAGTTTACATCAAACCAACGAAATGGCACTTTTATCCTTCATGCTTAGTTAAAATCGTTTCGGTGGGTCAATCGGCGGCGGAATAGGAGGCTCGTCGTTTCATCAGTCGCAATAACTAATTTAACGAAGCTTATTAGTAAAGCCACGCAAGATTTGATTTTCCGGTGAAGATAACCTTAAATTCTGTTTCCTTGCTTAAATAAAATTTACAATTTCTCAGAGCCAAGTGGAAAACAGCTGGAAAAAACAGACAAAGATTGAACAAGAAAAACCCAACAAAGCATGTCTCTGTCCATTGTTACAGTAGATAGAGACCCCACCCACACTCACGTTGATCCACAATCCAACTTGCTTTAGGACATCACTTAGTAGTAGTTGTTGTTCATTAGCTCAATAAGTAGAACGGTAAGAAGGTAAAGAAAGTTAAGCAACCAGATAATAAACTGGCTCTTGTGGTCTGGAGCCTGAATCCGAAGGATGGATCTGTGTAATCCGGGTTAATACCCCCTGTTCCTGAAGGAATTCCTAATCCTCCTCCTGCTGCTGGTGTGACTGTGTAGGGTCTTGTATTAGTTGTGGTAGGGACTCTTGTCGAAGGTGTGGTCGTCACTGGAGTCGTGGTCCCACTACCGCTGTATCACATGGCACACAACAAGAAACACAATCTCACATTGTAGAAATCAGTTAATCTCAAGGTTGGATTGATGCAGCTAGAACAAAGCCAATTCTTGCTTTCAACACACTAACAAATAAGAAGATATTAAAGAAAGAAAGAAGGAAAGGTTGTGTACCTTGCACTTGCAGGGAAGGCACAAGAAGTGTAGCCTAGCATGGTACAAGAGACGACAGTTAAAATCTGTTTAGAGAATCTTCAAGTGTGATAATATATATATTTAAGATAATGGATAATTCTCTCTCTCTCGTATACATCACATTGAAACATGTGAAGCTTTAGATTTGATATAATATACTATTATCCTCTCTGATTTGCTTTCAAGTTGGGTTTCAGAATTAAATACTCTTACTCCCGTCTCTTTCAGCTATTGCTCAAGTTACCAAATGTGAAAGATGGTTTGAACAAAGTGGTTTTTGCACTAAATGTATTGAATACATGCAGAGAGGTTGGTGGGTGAGACTCACTGGGATCAGAGGCTGAGACGGTGGCTGTGCCAGCGAAGTCACAAGTGCCCTGAGACTGACCTTTTTTCTGGAAGAAGCTGTTCACGGCGTAGGAGCAATGAGACTTGACGGTGTTAGGGTTAAAGCAAGGTCCGTTCTGGTGAATGGGTCCACAATCAGCTCCTGCACCACATGCGTAGTCCAATGTCTTCTGCAGCATTGCTTCACTTAACCCTTCTCTGCATACACACCATGTTCCACCTACACACACACACTACACTTTCATGACCACATATTTTTCTTAAATTCTAAACTCACTGGTTATGGTTTAGTTATGTGTGAAATTTAACCAAAGTGTGAAATTCAAGAGGGAACAAGGTGGATTTTTCAAAGATTCTTGTACTCCACAGACAGAAAGGTAACACCTTTTAATAAAAAAATTGTATGAGAAGAGCAAGAAAGGGTCCTTCTTTCTAGAAAATTTCATTCCAACTATGAAAGCTAAGAAATTTGAGAGTCTTTTCTGTACTAAAACAGAGTGGGTTAAAGGATGCATTTGAGAAAGAAAAAGGAAACACAGAAAAAAATTAAATAAAGATTCTTTTTCCCAGCTAAAAGAGAAGAAGAAGAAAGATCCATGTGAGTCAGAGAAGGCTTATTTTATTTCAATTTTGCAGGGTTTTCAGCAGAGAAGATATTCTTACTTGAGTGACCAGACATAGCCAACAACATCACCGCAAGAACAATAACTTCCATGTCGCTGCACCAGAACTAAGCACTTTTGGAAGAAGCTAGTTGGAGAGAGAGATTGTTGATAAGGTTTTGAAGCTACAAGAGCTTTGAGTAAGAGAGAGAAAGAGAGTCACTGCATTGGAGATGGTGAAAAGACAGAGGCTTTTTTGCTTAGATCCTGCAGAAGAGTGATGTATTATTATTAGTCTTACAGTCCCTCAATACTCTTAACAAGCTAAAGTATGAGTATTACTGGGAAAATAAATACTCACACTCTATTTTATATGAGTTAAGAAAAATAGAAATTTATATTTAAAATATAAAGTATTATTAGCTCAATAGCTCAAAAAATCTTTTGTTTTTTATTTACAAAAAAGAAAATTATTAAATGTTTTTATTGATGCATATATGTCATCTAAAATTTATGATGCAACTACCCAATTCCTTTGATTGGCTTTGGATCTCTCTGTTTCCAGATAAAATTAAGGACATTTTGTCCGGGATAGCAGGTTTTGCAAAAATATTATTAATATTGACACCTTATATCTCTTTTAGCAAGTTTGTGTGAGTATATTACTCAAACACCCCTCCTCTTTTTTTCTCTTACTAATTTTTTTATTATTCTCTCTCTTTTCTCTATCTCTCTTCTCCTCCTCTCGTCAAACACCCCTCCTCTTTTTTTCTCTTACTATTTTTATTATTATTCTCTCTTTTCTCTATCTCTTTTTTTTTTTTATTCTTCCTTTGGTTCTTTATTATTATTCTATCTTTTGTCTATTTTTTTTTTTATTCTTCCTTTGGTTATTCTTCCTATTGTTTTCTCCCTTTGGTTCTTCT
>OVAU01000291.1:0-22981 GCA_900406315.1 Biscutella laevigata subsp. laevigata | reverse complement strand
CTAATGACATATCATGTAATATTTTACTGATTTAAATATTAGTTTTTTAAAAATGATCCTTAAATAATACTATAGAGATTATAGGTAATCAATTAATTCTAAAACAGATTTAATATAAAAGCAAAAGTTCACATGAGTCTTATGATCTCTTAATGTAAGAGTGGCTTTAATATGATATATTCTTCGTACACCCAATTTTTTACAAGTTATCTTAACATAATAAATCAACATCAATTTCAACATCTCATTTAAAAATAGTTTCGAATGAGATCGATTGAACTGTTTATTATATAAATTTAGGAGGATAACATGACTCTAATATTATTATATGAGCTTCCAACTTTTTAAATTTGAAATATTCTTCACAAATTATAATTTTGATTAAAACACAATGTATTGAAATTTATTAAACGACATTTATAATGAAGCAAAATTCAAATTTTAAAACGACACTTCATTATGTTCAATATATCTCGAGTTAAAAAAGAAACGACACTTAATATGAGTAGTTATTTAAAGTTAATTTTTTTTTCTTTTGTCAACTTTTTGTGGGCCACAAATAAGTTAGCCCACTAATCTAAACCCTCATAAATGAAAAGAGTAAATACTCTCCCGGGGACTCGAAACCCCGACCTGGTAACAATGATGTCATGTGTTTTACCACTGAACTAAAGTAAAAGTTAAAAAAATCTTAAGTTCTTAAATATTTACTAAAACTAAAGGGAGCAACTTTCATTTTTGGTGGAGCAACTTTCATTTTTCTCTCTCTCTTTACTATGTGCCGTCGAGTATTATCGTTTCTTTCTCTTGGTTGCCGGCGGTGGACGATTTTGATAGCGTCACTGTCGGCGCGTCCCGCTCTCTTTTAGTCTCCGATCTCAGTTTAGCTTGTCTCTCCTCCTTTTGTCTGGTACATGGATCTCCGGGGTTTGTCCTGATAGTGTCGCCAAAGGTTTTTGTTCCCTTCGATGCGCTCCTGCCGGTGGAGATGGCAGCTCGTCCTCATCGCCGGGGTGTGGTTACTCCGGCATTTTCTTCTACTTCGGGAAAGGTTGAGGTCGTGTAGTTGTCCTCTCTGTTTTGCGATCTGGTTTTCTCTAGCTCGCGGTAGACGACGTCGGAGGAGGAGGCTAGGAGTTGTCGGGGTGGATTTTACCTGGGTATGTGGTCTCGTCATGTAAAGCGGGTGGGTCGGTATCTGGTCTTGTTTCTTGTTTTGGCCAGCTCATTGTTTTGGTTCTGTCTCTTGTCTTTTCGAGGCTCGGTGTTAGAGCCAGTCCGTCGTGGTGTGGCTTGTCTCTTGTTTGTTCTGTTCCCCAGCTTGTTCATTAGGTTGGGCTGGATTGGAGAAGTCTTGTTTCTGGTGTGGAAGTAGCTACGCTCCAGACTCACCTTTGTTTACGACTGCTATCATCAACGGTTCGCCGGAGTTTGCTTGTTCATCGTTGTAGGTGAAGTCCGTTTGTACTTCCTCTTGTACCGATGCTCGTTTCTCCCGTCTCGGTTTAGCCCTATGTCATGGTGTGCCCTTTGTTCTCGGTTTGTGCTCGTATAATGATATGTAGTTCTAGGTGCAAGCTAAGGCGTGGATCCTCAAGATTTTGAAACCAAAATCTGAAGTTAAACAGATTGTTATTCCTTTGTCTCAGCTTCGCATTTCACCACCGAATTCTACCAATATATTTCAGTTTACAGTTTAATGTTAATCAGATGAAAAAAAAATGTATGAAACCAGAAAAATGTAAAAATGATTAGATCATGAAAACAAAAATAAATAAATAAAGTAGCGAGGACTGAGTGTTGACAAAATATCATGTCACTGTTATAACTTATTAGAAGCCTCCTTTCGTTTCTGTGTATTTATTTCACTTTATTTTCAATAAAACACAAATTAATAGAAAAAATGAATATAAAAGCTCTTATTCTTTTATTTTCTTCCTTCCCTAAAGAATCTGAGAGATTGAAAAAAAATAAAGCCAGGGAAAAGGAGAGAGAGAGAGAGGAGAGAAGAAGACGACGGCCAGAGCTTTCATCTTCCATGGAGTTTCGATTACTTGGCTCTCGCTCTCTTTTTGAAACTGTCTGTCACTTTTAGATTAAAAACAAAAATTCGGAGTGAATCTCGGGAGCAACTTTTATTCTCTTTTTTATTTTATTGTTTCGTTTTTTTCGATAAATTATCGACGATTTAGGAGTGAGTGTTTCCAATTATCAACGATGAAAGATTTTCTCTGTTCAAAGTGCGATCAGAGGATGTTGTGGGTCTGAGGTGAAAATCTACATCAAACATTTTATTTTATTTTTTATTTTTTTATATTAAAACTTTTTCTCCGATTTTTTTCTCATTTTGAAGTTTGTCTACTTGATTTGTCATATCTGTCTCATATATTATTTTCATGGATTGTATGTTATTAGTTATTGTTTGATGAATTAGGTTTGTCATTTAAAGTTCAATCGATCCAGAAACCATCTTCTGTTTTGCTTATAATGTTCATTTCTACAGTGAATTTGTTCTATTCTCTTTCACTTTTTTTTTATTCTTCTCGTATTTGGAATAGTTAGCGTGTAATCTGGGTTTTCAGTTTTGGATTCGATTAGATTCAGCTTCCTGAAATTACGCTTTCTGTTCGATTTAATGGATTTTTTTCGAGCTAAATTCAATTCCATTTACAGAATCAGACTTTCGATGCGATAAATAATTGATGATCTTTAACCCAAATCATCCCATGATTTACTTTTCTGCGTGTTGCTGTTTCACGTGCATTTATCTTGTTGTCTGCGGATTCTGTGATTTTGGAAGCTGTACTACATTTAAGTTTTAAATGTCAATTAAAGCTACATGAGTTGAGATACTGGAGAAATGGGAGCAACAGTTCACTGTGAATGCTTATTGTTCAGACATTTCTCAAAAGAGATCTCAGTGAAGATTTTAATAGTTGCAGTTGTTCAGTGTATTCAGGAGATGCAAATTTGCAATACGGGCAATCATGAAACAAACTATGCTTGAACACGAAGCTGTATTTCAAAATCAGGTATCTATGCTCTTGACTTGAGTTTCATCTCCTCAAATGGTTTACCAACGTGTTTACTGATTTTGATTTTTTTTCTCTTCTTGTTTGTATTTAGGTGCACGAACTTCACCGTTTGTACAGATTACAGAGGAATTTGGTAGACGGAGTAAAGGGAAAGAACTTGAATGAAGATATGAACCTGAGTGATCATAGATATGAAAATGAGGGTAAAAGGCAGCTGCCTGGATTTCTCTTACCAAAATCAACATATGGAGAAGGAAGCAGCTCTCAAGCTTGCAACAGTCGTTTGCAGAATGGGCTTAGTTCAAACAATGAGGACATGTTCGAGGTTAGACCCGTGAAGGTCAGGAGAAAAATGATTGATCTTCAACTCCCAGCCGAGGAGTATCTTGATACTGATGAGACTGGTGATACCGGCGAGACTATTTTCTGCACTCCGTACACATTGTCTAAATCAGGAAAACGAGATGTTTCCCATCAGATCAATTCTTCAGGATCTTTCTTGGATGTGAAGAACTCAAATGGCTTAGCTGACTTGAATGAACCACTCATATGCCAAGAGCCCGAACCTGTTACTCTGTCCAGGGATACGTATTCTCATTATGGAAGAAACAATGCAGATGTTCAAGGTCACTGGCTGGAGAAAAGTAGAAGTCAAAATGGATGGATGGTCCTTGAAGCAGGTGGGGTTTCTTAATAAGTGGCTTGTTACATGCGTTTCACTTACATTTGATTTCTCTAATTTTTGTGACCAAGTTTTGCGTGTGTCTTATGATGCATGTACGCTGGCTCATCGAATTGTTTTCAATCGTGTGTTGATCATTATGTAGCCATTTTTGCACATATTCTATTTTTCTAATGTTATCATGTGGTTGTGTTAACAGGGCACAATAGAAGCACTCAAAGAGATATTCAAATACTTTCTAACAATACATTTCAACCTCAGAGCTATCCTACAAATAACCATAGCAAGGAAAAATTCTTTATGCAAAGAGCATATCCTGAGCTGGAAAGTCGTTCAAAGAATCCTCAAATTTCTTACGATAACTACGTGGAATCAAGTGTGGCATCTAATGCTCCAAGATTAGGCAATGACCACCACCCTGAATATTTCAGACCTTGGAGCCATTGGTCTTCGTCATGGGAGAACCCTATGAGCAACTCACATCATAACTCAGTTCAGACAAATCCCTTCATGAACTTTGACACACATGCAAGAGCAGATTCGAGTTTTGAGACGAGAAGCCATGTCTCTAACGGGCTATATCAAGGATTCTCTTCAGGGGCAAAGGAGTCTTCTTTCTATAATTTCCTATCAACCGGCTCTAAACGAAACGCTGCTTTAGATGAGGTAGTGAAGAGCCAGCGTTTTGAAAGCCTTCAAGGGCCAAAAAAGCAGGAATCCTCAGCTGGGTTGCCCTGGCTAAAACCTAAACCCCCTTATAAAAGTGATATATCCAATGGCTGCTTTGATTTGAATGCTTCGACAAATCAATTAATGGGTGAAACTGACACAGGAAACTACCTCACCAGTGTTTCTCCTCTGAAGGGTTTGAGATCTGTTTCTTGCTCTGATAATGCAACCATGGGAAAAGTGGAACTGATCGACCCTCAGAGTAGTACGAAAATTATTGGGCGCCCAATCTTCGACAAGCAATCTATGTGCAAGCAGGAGCGTATATCCTGTATCTCTCATTCCTTATCTATTGCTGACCAAAATAAGGAAGTAAATCACTTGGTAAAGCGAGACTTCGATATCAACTTGCCATGTGATGCCTCGGTTTCTGTTGACGAGCATGGTGCTAAAGCTTTTTGTGTACACAAGGAAGAAGGGAAAAGAGCTGCCAACTTCAGACACTACATTGATCTGAATTCATGTGCTAGTGAGGATGATGAAGATTCCGGCTTGCATTCCAGTCTAAGAGTGAAAACAAAGAGAACTACTTTGATAGATTTGGAAGCTCCCCCTACTCTCGAGAGTGAAGAAGAAGGAGAGAGCTCGCAGGAGAAAACTAATGTAGTAACTTGGGGACTGATGAAAGGCCATGACGGAAATTCTATGGAGGAACGCATCAAGATAGCAGCACAAACGATAGTCGCCATCTCGTTGTCTGATAACCAACTTCATTCGGATGACGCAGCTTCCTCTTCAACGGATGCGGCTGCGAATAGTCCGCTGTCTTGGTTTGCAGACATAATAACTTCTCGTAGAGATGAATTAGAAAGAAAGGTTGATGGGTCTCCGCAAGCCACATACTGTGAGGGTTACCGGGAAGAATATTCCTCTGGGGAAGTTGATTACTTTCAAGCCATGACCCTGAATTTACAAGAGATGAAAGAAGAAGACTACATGCCAGAGCCCTTAGTCCCTGAGAATCTGATATTCGAAGGGACCGGTTTTAACAGGCCAAGAAGAGGACAAGCAAGACGAGGAAGACCAAAGCGAGATTTCCAGAGGGATATTCTCCCCGGACTCTCTTCTCTATCTAGGCATGAAGTCACTGAAGACATCCAATTACTTGGGGGGCTTATGAAAACCAGAGATTACAATTGGAATTCGGGAGTGGCAGCTAGACGGAACACAAAAAGAAAACGACTGGTCTCTAACGTAAGCCAAGCTCCAGTTAGCCCGACAGTAGATCATCAGCCAATGAATGAGAGTGTAACAGTGATGGGACTTGAAGACAGTAAGCTAACAGGATGGGGAAAGGCAACAAGAAGACCAAGGAGACAAAGGTGCCCTCCTGCAGGTAATCCAGCAACTGTGATCTTAACATGATAGTTTCAGGTAATAATCAGAATTTACAAAAAAAAATCTTGAAACACTATAGATGGGGTTTATAAAACAGAGAGAATATAACAATCAGTATTATACGATAGATTGATGTTAATTGTTCTCAGTTCTCATCCTATGATTTGCTTTGTATTTATATAGCCTGGTTGGTTATTATAACATTGTTACTGTTTTTATGTCAAAGTAGAAAATCAGAATTCATAAGAAAAACAACTGTCAGCAATAAAGGCAATGTCATTTTCCATCCTTTTGTTGTCGTGAGCACGGCGCATCGTAAGCCACTGGAATCGTGAAAGAGACAGTTAGAGAGAGATAGCAAATCAGTCGAAAAAGAACTTTAAAAGTGAAGAGAACACACTCGTAGAACTCAAGGATCATTGGAATTACAATTTGACCCACAAGGTTTTGATAAATTACAGTCTATATCATGCCTATTAAATTTTTACTAACTACTTCCTTTTTTTTGTTGAGAAAACTGAATGATTGTTCTTTTATTCACTAGATGATGTATTTGAATTGAAACACATTAGATGTTATTTATTTAACAGATGTTTAAATGTTCAATCTCTCAAATATCCAGATGCTAAAGAATATTGGGTTTAGATACAAATTTGCATATGAAAATATTTGGAATTACATTTTTCTCCAAAAATATGGAAACGTTTTTTTTGAAAAAAATACATAATCATATTTTTTCATAAAATGTGAAAACCCAAAAATTCGAAATCTCTTTTTCTGAAAAACAAGGAATAATATTAGTAGAAATTCAAGAACAAATAAACTTATATTTAGATGCAGTATTTGGTTATCAAATGCAAATATAAAAATGAATTATATGATTGATGCATCTCACTTTCATATGTAATATCCAAATATAGAAACAAACATGATCGTGTTTAAAATTTTGATCGGTCGAGATCAAGTAAAAAGCGAGAGAAGCGCGCTTTCATGCGCCCGCACAAGGAGATTATTTTGGCGAATTAGGGTTAGCCGTCAATGCTAACTTTGACGACTCCGACAACGTCTTCTACAGCATTATCTCCGGTGTCTCTTCTCTTCTCCTCTCTGTGACGGTCCTCCCTCTTCCAGCGTCGAGCAGAGTCGCAGAGATATGGTGACTCTTCTCTTGTTGTAAGCTTCTTTGTCTTTGTTCTCTCACGGCGTAGCTCCTCCACCAACCGCCGGCCAATGAAGCACCAGAACTCTCCCCCCTATGGCTGTCCTCCACCGTCGCGTCCGCCCCCATGGCCACCGAAAGCTTCTGTCATCTCTAAACCTCCGAACTGCTCCTCTCCTTTCATCGCCGTTCAGGCAGCTTCGGTATCTTTCTCAAACATCGACTCTTTAGATTCCGACGATGAACCGGATCCGGACGCCGATGTACTGTATCCGTCGTTGCTGTCAGTCGACTATTTCTCCCACCAATCCAAAATGTCCTTTCCGGTCAAGCTTTCTCCCCTGGTTGGAGAGCTTCCAACTATCAGAGCTGACCCTTTCTCGGTTAAACACCGAAGACCCTCGTTGCTACTATCATATGCGGTGTTCATCTGAAGTTCAACAAGGACCCTGTTTCCAGGGTATATGATTGCTACTGCTCCATACACTCTCCACCTTGCTGCTTTCCTCTTTGGCCTTTTCAGTTTCAACGGATCCAGCACCTCGATTTCATCTCCCCACCTCTGACGATGCCTTCGTGTGCTCGTCGCTGCTACCTTCGTGGTTGCTTTCCTGGGATAGAGGCCCGGAGATCGTTTAACATAGAGTGTTCTTATTGGTTCAGTGTAGCTTGTTCATTCGATGGTTTTCTCGGGTTATAGGCCCGAAGATCTCTCATTTGTGTTCCTTCGCTTCACTCCTCTTGGATGAAGTGTCCTTTTCTAAGCATTGCAGCCGTAGTAGCAGTGCACGCTCCCCGTCTAATTCGTTCACCCAGTAGAGTTGAAGAATCCTTGAAGCTGGACTTCAAGCCGATCAAGACCGAAGCTTTCTCATCCGAGATCGTTTGAATCTTTTTCATTCTATCTTTTACTGTTTTAAGTCATGTTTTGGTTATGCACTTACTTTCAAGTGAGGAACCTCGAGCATCAGAGATTTGGATAACCCGTTAGTTGTTTAATGAAATCTTTTCGAAAAAAAAAGAAACAAACATGACCTAAATATTAAATGCTCTTTTAATTAAGAAGACTATAAGAAAAAGAAAAGTAGTTAGTGATTCTCTGTATAAAGACATTAGAGATGTGACATGTTTTGAGAGAGATTAGTTTGAGAGACTATGAAAGTTTGAGAGAGATTAGTTTGAGAGACTATGAAAGTTTCAGGTTATTTTATAAAACTAATAAGAGGGTTATTATTTAGTCTCGGTCGAAAAATCTTTCTAACTCCAACTGACTATTTTATAAAGAGAAAAATAAAATTTGATTTACCTTCCCAACCAAAAAGCATTCTTGAATTCGAAGCAAAAAAAAGTACAATTTGAAGAAAACAATAATGAGGATTAAAAAAATCGTGTGTTTTTTCGGTTATACTGTTGATGCATTTTCATTCAATGGGAGCAGGAAGATTGAGATCAATGAAAGTATGGGATACTTGGTGTTGAATCACCAAAGTCTTGTGTTCTTGACTGCCAATGAAATGTGATCTCTTGTGACCACCCAAAGCTTGTCCTGACTTGAACACTCTGAAGCAAATCGGACACTCGTGACCTTTGCTTTTCTTATTTGCACCATTGACTTTCTTCACCATAGCTGATTTACTACGAATCTTGATAGTTCGGATTGTTTCAGCACAAGAATCAGTATCTAAGCTATGCTCACCACTGTCATATACAAATTCAGTGAAGTTGTACTTGATTTTCTTTCGACCGTAAGAAGGAAATCCTCTTCTGCTTTTCCTCAGTTCATACTTTGTTGAATACCGACTTGATCCACCTTCCTTAAACAATTCTTTCCTTAATCTGTTAAAGTTCTTATTCTGTTTTGTTGTGTAGCTGTTGAATCTGGATACAGATCCCATTACAGTCTTGTTGTTGTTCATGAGGAACCCATCAACAGAAACATCTGAGTACAGCTTCTTTGGTCCATTCTCGAAGTAGTCAGAATCAGAATTATCTGAATTATAAAGAATAGCTTTATTATCTTCACCAGATCTCAACTGGTTATTATTCTTACAGAACTTGTCAACATTCTTCAAATTGATGATCTTGAGCTGTTCTCCTGAAGATGATTTAGTCTCAAGAATCACTGAGTTGTTGTCAGATGATTCAGCCTTAAAATTCACCACCAAGTTATGTTCTTTCTTGAAACCGGAATCCCTCGAGAGCATCATCAGAGACCATGCCGTTTCCTCCTGTTCCAGCTCAATCTCAGAAGCATCTGAAGATCCTGAATTAGAATTATTCATCATTATGCTACTACTACCACCACCAGCTACAAAAGCAGCTTTATGGTGGTGTTTCACAACTCTCTTGGATCTTGTCCTGATAGGAGACAAAGAAGCTTCAGTATCAGATTGATTATCCATCACAATCTTCTCTCTCTCAGAGTGACAAGCCATGTGACCACAAAGAGCTTTCGAAGAAACAAAACCTTTACCACATTCTCTGCAACAATTAAGTTGTTGTTGTTGTTGTCGGTGTTTCAAAGCCATCATCTCTCTCTGATCCACGAATCTCTTGTTCTTTTTAGGATTCTCTCTCAGACCGTAACTAGATTGACCGCCATTATCATCAGTTTTGAGCTTATTGGGTTCATCCTCATCTGAATCAACTGAATTCTCGGCCATGTGAGTTCTGATGTGACCTCCAAGTGATTTCCCACAAGGGAACCTCTTCAAACAGAACTTGCACACAAACTTCCTCTCTTTGTATTGCTCCATCTTTAACTTAAAGCAAAATGATCACACACAGCAGAAGGAAATCAAAGAAAAGAAGAGAAATTAGAGAGAACCGGTTTGTCTGATTTACCTCAAGTCTTCAGAAGACACATTGAAATCCCCAGATGCTAAGAGAGAGAGGAGAGAATCATGAAGCAGAAAGCTTGATAGTTCCCCACAGAGATCAGATTTTTTTGGGGGGGGGAGATGTAACAGTCGTCGACTTGATAAGTACAGATCCTAGCATCAAGCAAAAGAGAACACAAAAAAAGGAAACAAATGAAACAGACTTTGAAATTCCCCAATATCTAAAGTTAGCAGATTTGCTTTCTTTTTGAGTAGTTTGAGAATGAAATAATTTTTTTTTAGTAATACTCAAGATTACAAGAATATACAATTTTCCAAATTTACATTAATTAAGATGAGAGAAATCAGTTGATACATGACCCATAGTCTTACGCGGATTGTGCTTGAGAGAGTGAAAGCTAAACACGCATTACATTAGTCTGTTTTAGGACAACAAAAAACAACCAACAGATTATGTAAGCAAATTAAGTAAAAATACAAAGAAAATAAAAAAGACTTTTTTAACAGAATCCATCAACTTTTGGCTCTGACTAGTAGAGACAGGTCAGACAGGTGCACATATTTGAGTGGCTCTAAACCAAAAAGGGAGTATTGTATTTGGTCCTTAACAATCTATGATCTATCTGTTGTACATTAATATTCTATGAAATCGCTCACTCTCTACGTTTTTTTTTCCACGCAAGGATTATAATATATATAAGCAAGGGTCTTTTTTACATAGACCAGAAACAACTACATACAGAGATGGCGATTAAACAATAACCCCATACGCTAAGCCGGCGATAGACATGAATAATCCCGGAAAACAGAACTTTACAACAAAACAACCTATAACGAACACCAAGACTTACAAAGTTACGAGGAAGTAGGTGATTGAAGACGGAGGCTGAAGAGAAACCACGAAGCCGCTTTATTGAGAGACTTGAACGCCTAAAGGCTACAAGGACTTCTTCCACCCGATCAACGTGAGCGGATCCAAATAGCTAATCAGTCGACGAAACAAGGACTCCGGAAATTTTGGATTTTAATTGCTAAACAGCAATGACCAAAAGATTTCCAAGGCATGATAGCTCACCTTAACAGGCTGAGCACAAAGAGAACCCCCTTCCACAACCCTAACAACCATCTCCCTTTGAAGGCCAAGCCAACAAGTTGATCAAAATATAACTTCGGAGAAAACCGAGTAATAGATCCGAAACAACTTAAGGCGGGTCCTAGAACAGGTCACTATCGAACACAGATCCAAGACTAACCGAACCGACCCTAACCATAACAAACCAAGGCAAAATCAAGCAGAACCAGGAGCAGGTTTACCGGTGCAACGCCGAGGAGCCAAGGAAAACGCCGACGAGGCCTCACCGAGAAACCGCATCTCGACTCCACACCCATCCAGGGTCGCGAAGAGGAGCAAAGCAGAGAGGCGACGAAACGACGGCCTGAGGCTAGCCAGGACGAGCACGAGCACACCACAACCCGGAGCAAGAAAACGCCGCGGTTGAACGTCGGAGGAGACACTCTCTACGTTTAGTCCAGAGAATTTTTTCGGCCTGGGATTATAAACCGACCCGAAATTTCCGAACCAAACCGAACCGGTTTTTTGCAATTCGGGTCGGGTTCGGAATTAAGAAGTTAACCGATCGGCGAGAATAGCAATTGTATTCGGTATCGCCTCGGGTCGGGTCGGAACGAGGTAACCGATCGGGTAACCGAATTGTGTAACCCTAATTCCCCTAAAACGCAAATTGCCTTAGTGTTTCACCATTTCTCTTAAGCCCAAAAAAAAAAAAACATTTTGCTCTCTCGAGCGGCGATTTTCTCGGCGAAAACTCTCCGTTTATCCGCCGATTTGTTCCCAGATTCTTTCGTGTTCACTCTTCTTCTCCGTTCATCTCCTTCTCTACTCTTCGCCTTTCTGTTTCAGCTCTTGATTTCAGAGTTTATCTTGTAAGTTTTCTAAATCTAGATTTAGGGTTTTGTTTCCCCCTTTTCGATTTTGTCCAATTTCTGCTCGATTTCTCTTTTGTTGTTCTTGAAACCGACATATCTTACAGTAATCATGCCATTTGTAGATTTGCATGTTAATAATCTCGGGTTTTTTAAATGAGTACAGAGATTTCAAACTTATACTTTCTAGGGTTTGGTAATGTTTTGAGTATGATTGTTTAGAGTTGAATCTTGATAATCTCAGTCACCGAATATGACTGTGTCTTTGATTAGTTCTCGGGTTTTGTATGTTCTGAATTTGATTGATACTTGTTAAATTCGTAGTGTGTTTGATTGATTAGTCATAGTTGGTTTCAGGGTGAAGGAGGCCAACTCAGAAGCTGGAAAAAGTCTCATCCTCTCGGTTTTTGTTATTTCTGAATGGTTGTTTGAAGTTACTGAATTGTTGTATACTTGTATTGTAAGATGAAGGCTTATGTTTGTATTTCAAGATTGTAATTCAGTTTTAGATGAATGTTTTTTCGGGTAATTCGGTTTTCCGAACCGATTTGTAACCGAATTACTCTGATTTCTTTTGATTTTTCGGTTTTTACAGGTCAAAATAATTATTTCGGGTTTTCTCGGAATTTTTTTAGATTTCCGAATTAACCGGATTCCGACCCGACCCGACCCGATTGAAAATTCGGTTATTTTCGGTGAGATTTTATAATTCCGAAAAAACCGAATACCCGACAACCCGACCCGAACCGAACCAACCCGAGCCGAATCGCAGGGCTAGAATTTTTTATTGAAAATTAGAAGATTGAAAAGAAAATAAGATTTGCCAAATGTGGATAAAAAGGTTACCGACTTGCGCATTAATTTGAGCATGAGATAGAGACATCCACTTGACTTGATTAAAAGAGGTTACTTAGAGATTATAATACATCTCGACCAAACTCGTTAGGTAGAAAATATAATGATACACAAAGTACATTATACTAAATATATAATGTCAAAATGTCATTCACTATTTCTACCACAATATATCACACTTCATATTCTTATTTTATTTTTTTTAAACTATTCTTTTACGAATTTTATGATATTTTTTAAAAAATACTTAGACTCATTGTATTTTTGGAATCAAATGATTTTCTATTCTAAACAATATTTCTCATATTTTAAGGTGGGTATTTGAATCTTATTATACCAGATGATTTATTTATTTATTTTTGCATTTGAGTCTTATTATACCTAAGATTTTTGCTAATTTGGAGAAGTTTTCAAAATATTTTTCCAATAAGATTCATCTTATCCCCAAAGTTCTCTTTGCATGTACTTCCAGTTCCAGCTGATTTCATCATTTTTGAAATGTGTATTAATTTCATTCATTATTATGAATTTCTCTGGTTCATTCCACATATTTATTCTTATACTTAAAAGTTCTTGGCCTTTTTTACTGATTTGCCCTATTATTATCATTCAAAAACCAGCAAGTTTCAGTTGTTGCATATCATTGTGAAGGTTGTACTAGTGTCTAGTGCAGATAAATGTTAATTTAATATATCTACAGCTATTATGATATAAATATTACACGAGGAAGAGTTTGCATATGCAACATCATTTTTATTTATTTTATTTTATTATAGAACAATTAATGGAAACTTTTTGAGTTACATAAATACAGCTCCCAAATTAATGGAACTCATGCATTTCTCCACCTCTCCTCCTCCAACCATCTACTAAATCTTATTCTCATTTAATTTTTTTATATTTTCAACTAATTAATTTGCATGCAGAAAAAAAAAACAAAATAAAGATTAAAGAACTTGCTAATATACACACTATTTCCAAGATTGTTTCCTTCCTCTACTCTAGAAGACCAAAAAAACAAGCGTGGAAATAGCTACAAATTGATGATATCTCCTCATTACAAAGTCAAGATTGTTGAATCAAGAAACATCCACAAAATGAAATGACAAACCTTTTTTCCTTGGAGACAAAAGAACTCTATGAAAATATACACATCTCTGACTCTCGATCAAGTCCAAGAAACGTCAAGATATGTTTATGTAGCTAAGAACTCTGTATATATGTATATAGAAACTTGGGATAGATGTTTTAGTTGTGAAGTGGGTTTGGACCGGAAGGGACGAGTCTTTTGTCGACGCCGTATCTTGGATCGATCTCCGGTGGAGGAGGGGAAAGAAGTGGCTGCTTCCGACTGCTACGGTGGATTCTCTGAAGCTCAAAGCACATTGAACGCGCGTAGGCTCGAGAGAAGGTATCGCACGAACGTTGAGGAGTTACGTAGTACGGATGGTGAATTCTCGGGACAAATCGCTGTGTTCGGTAAAGAAAGTTTCTTGATGTCCAGTTTCCTTCGGCGGTTGCAGATTCTGTGGTTAGAAGGAAGAAAAAGAGGATAAGGATCAAGATCGGACTGGTCAGGTGACTCGTCGGCATCTCTTGGATTTGCAGAGAAAGATAGAGAGAAAGAGTACTGGTGGTTTCTTGGAGAAGGAGAAGTTTAAACTCGAGAGAGAAAGAGGGAAAAGCAAATTGGGATTTAAATGCAACACAGAAGATGCACATGAATCAACGTTATGACGGTTTAATAACAAAAAATGGTGGGTCCTTCGTTTTTATAGATATAAATATAAACCCGTGACCTTATTATACATTCAGATTTCCAATCGATTTATCTGAATACGTACAAGAAGATCCGGTTTACGTATTTACATGGATGTACACAACCAATACACGAAAAAACAAGAACGTGTGTTGTTTCGTGCTTCTCAAGTTATCTCTAGGGTTCTTAAGAAGAATAAAGCTAGGGTTCTTCTAACCTAAAAAGCCATAACCGGCCCATTAAATAAAGAGTTTATCTTCTCTCCCAACTGCCTTATTTTAAACCACAAGTGTTTCAAAATGATTAAAATACCAAATGTGGTCTTTGTATTGACTCTGATGGCTTATAAGGTGAAAGCTTAAAACGTATATAACAACAGTTGTTCAGTCATAAAGAAAAGAATCAGCTAAGTGCTAAACTTTATATGAACAAATCAAAACTGGGAAAATGAGTTCGAGTTTGAGGTTCTGGTTCTGGTTCTGGTTCATTCATCCATATCCGGAGCAGGAAGATTGAGATCGATAGGTTTACGCATTACAGATGTTTGGTGTTCGATCTCGTGTTCTTGCTTCCTCTTGTTAAGTGAACGCTTGTTTGTGACCACCTAAAGCTGGGCCTGATTTGAACACCTTGAAGCAAATAGGACACTCATGAACTTTGTTTTTCTTTCCTGCATCACCTGCTTTATTAACCAGTGTAGATCTTCTTCAGTGGACCTATGAATCTCGCTGTTTGTGTCTGCAAAAGAATCAGTTTCCAAGCTGTGTGCACCATTTCATAAGAAGGCAGTGCTCTTTCGCTTCTGCTCAAATCATGTTTTGACACTCCCTCCTTTACCCTGAGCTCATCAGTGTTCCTAAGAGACCCATCAACAGGAATGTCTGAGTCTGACTTCTTTGGGTAATCAGAATCAGAACTATCTGACTCGACGAGAATAACACCATCGTCATCGACTGCAACTTCATCTATCTCTAAACCCTGATTCGTAATGTCGAAGATCTTTAGCTGCTCTTCAGAAGATGACTTGGCCTTCGTAATCACAGAGGTTTTGTCAGATGACTCGGCCAGAGAGTTCACCACCAAGTTATGTCCTTTCTTGAAATTGGAATCCCTCGGCATCTTCATCAAACCCAAATCTGCGCCACATTCTTGGTCACTCTCAGAAGTTGATGAAGTATCGGAATCAGATTGGCCAGAGTGACAGACGTGATCGCAAAGATCTTTGAATAAAACGAACACTTTACAGCATTTTGCACAAGAAACTGGTTGTTTCAGAGCCGTCATGTCTCTCCTCCGATCCACCGACCTCTTGTTCTTATTAGGATAATCTGAATCAGCTGAAATCTTCTTGGTATGTATTTTCATGTGACCTCCGATTGACTTCCCAGAAGGAAACTCCTGGGCACAGAACTTGCACACAATCTTGTTCCCTTTGCTCTCCTCCATACTGATTTGATTCTTCTCTTAGACAAATGATCAAACACGAAACAAGCAGAGTCAAGAATGTGTTTTCTTTAGAAACAAAAGCAAAACTACGAAGATAAAGCGAGAGAGCCCATTCTTGTGCTGATGAGTTTACCTCAAATCTCCGAAGAAATGCTGCACAAATCGACAAACTTGAAATTCGCAAATGCTACAGAGAGAAGAAAAGGAGAAAAGACAGAGAAGGACGAAGAAGCAAGATAGATGGTTTCTTAGCGATCAGATTTAGGGATGTGACAGTTGTTCTCTCGATAAGTAAAAGAACGAGTATTGTGTGGTTTCGTGGTTCTCAAGTTATCTCTAGGGTTTTAAGAAGAATAGAGATAGGGTTCTTCTTACTTACAAATCCATAACCGCCCCCATTAAATAAAGAGTTTTGTGATCTTCCAACTGTCTTATTTAAACCACGAGTGTTTCAAATACAATTAAAATACCAAATGTATGAGTTTTTCAAGTCATGAAGAAAAGAATCAGCTAAGTGTTAAGCTTTACATGAACAAATAAAAAAAGCAGCTAGATGAGTTCGAGTTTGTGGTTCTGGTTCTTGTTCATTCAGTCATCAATATCCAAAGCAGGAAGATTGAGATCGATAGGATTACGCATTACAGATGTTTGGTGTTCGATCCTTTGTT
The DNA here is from genome assembly GCA_900406315.1 of Biscutella laevigata subsp. laevigata. Lineage (NCBI taxonomy): Eukaryota > Viridiplantae > Streptophyta > Magnoliopsida > Brassicales > Brassicaceae > Biscutella > Biscutella laevigata. The sequence continues at coordinate 6,526 of OVAU01000291.1, read as the reverse complement.
CTTGCTTCTTATGTGATCTCTTGTGATTACTTAGAGCTTGGCCTGATTTGAACACCTTGAAGCAAGTAGGACATTCGTGAAGAGAATCAGTTTCCCAGCTGTGTTCACCATTTTCATAAGAAGGCAACGCTCTTTTGCTTCTGCTCCGATCATGCTTTGACCCTCCATCCTTTACCCTGAGCTCATCAGTATTCCTGACTCTGTTCCTAAGCGATCCCTCAACATAAATGTCTGAGTCCGACTTCTTTGGCCCATTGATGGGGTAATCAGAATCAGAGCTATCTGAGTCGAGGAGAATAATACCATCGTTATCAGTAGATCTAAATTGGTCAGCCAGAGAGTTCACCAGCAAGTTATGTCCTTTCTTGGAATTGGAAACCCTCGACATCTTCATCAGAGCCAAAGCTGCGCCACGTTCTTGGTCACTCTCAGAAGCTGATGAAGTCTCGGAATCAGATTGGCCAGAGTAACAGGCGTGATCGCAAAGATCTTTGAATAAAAAGAACACTTTACAGCAATTTTTGCAATCATGTTGATGTTGTTCTTGTTGTTTCATAGCTGAAATCTTCTTGGAATGCGTTTTCATGTGACCTCGGACTGAATGTACAGAAGGAAACTCCTTGTTACAGAACTTGCACACAAACTTGTTCCCTTTGCTCTCCTCCATACTGGTTTTGATTCTTCTCTTAGAAAAATGATCAAACACGAAACAAGCAGAGTCAAGACAGTGTTTTCTTTAGAAACGAAAGCAAAACTAAGCAGATAAAGCGAGAGAGCCCATTCTTGTGCAGCGCTGATGAGTTCACCTCAAATCTCCGAAGAATCGACAAACTTGAAATTTGCAAATGCTACAGAGAGAAGAAAAGGAGAAGAGACAGAGAAGGACGAAGAAGCAAGATAGATGGTTGCTTATCGATCAGATTAGGAATGTGACAGTTGTTCTTTCGCTCAGTACAAGATCCGACCATGAAGCCAAGAAAGGTAAAACAAGCTTTGTAAAATTACACAGAGACTTTAGATAGAAAATTTTAAAGGTCAAAAGATTAAAAAAAGAACCACTCATTCTCTCTCGATCTCTGTGACTCTGTCTCCTATTGATCTCTCCATCTCTTCGGTGTTTATGTGTGTTTGGTCATGCATGTAGGCAAAAAGATGTGAAAATTTTCAAAAAGAAGCCAAATCTTGAAATCTCGCAGTTACAGACAGTTTGATGTGCACAAAACATCAAAGCACATCGATATGATACTATCGGACGAGATTACCATATAGAAATAGTTCTTATAATGCTAAGATATAAATATTGAGAGAAGTATAAGTTTTTCTTCATATATTCTTCCAGTTAAGACAGATTCAGACACTTGCTGTATCATTTATTGTTCAGCTACAGACATTATAACAAGAATCATGAATCAAAATGGAAATTCAATACTATATTATATAGAAAAGACAAAGTGGTATATAGTTGCTCGAACTTGGAACCTTCATGCCACAGCAGGTATGTCCTTGAGCCATGAATCAAGCGGCTTACCAATGGAGTAGACGATAAACCCAATCTCGCGCAGCTTCACTTCATCAACAACGTTCCTACCATCGAACACAAAAGCAGGCTTCTGCATATTGTCAAAGATTTTCTTGAAGTCTAAAGATTTAAACTCATCCCACTCGGTTAAGACACAAATGCCATGGGCATCTTTAGTTGCCTCGTAAGCATCTGAGACGATACTTACTTTCTCCGAGATACCTTCAGCTTTAATCTGCTGAAGATGAACCGGGTGGTCCCAGTCAAATCTAGCCATCGAAAGATCTCTCCTGATCTGTTCTTCGAGGACTTGTGGGTCGTATATGCTCAATTTGGCCTTGTCAGCCACTAGTCTGTTACAAACATCTATGGCTGGAGTTTCTCTGGTGTCACCTGTATCCTTCTTGAAAGCAAAACCGAGGATGGCAATTTTCTTGCCCGAGACCGTATTAAACATTGAAGAAACAACCCGGTTTGCAAACCGGATTTTCTGATAGTCGTTCACCTTTATGACTTGTTTCCAGTAATTAGCTGCCTCAGGCAGGCCGTTGCATTCGCAGATATAGATGAGGTTTAGGATGTCCTTTTGGAAACATGATCCTCCAAAACCAACACTTGCATTCAAGAACTTGGGACCAATTCTAGTATCTGTACCCACGGCGTGTGCAACTTGTGTGACATCAGCACCAGTTGCTTCACACAGAGCTGACATGGCATTGACAGATGATATCCTCTGAGCCAAGAATGCATTTGCTGCAAGCTTAGAGAGCTCAGCAGACCAGAGGTTAGTGCAAATGATTTGTTCCACTGGAACCCAATGAGCATAAACATCTCTTAAAGTTTCAATAGCCTTTTGTCCGGCTGCAGTTTCCCTACCACCAATCAGCACACGGTCTGGCTTATAAAGGTCCTTAATCGCAGTACCTTCAGCAAGAAACTCCGGGTTAGAGAGAATCTGAAATTCTATGCCTTTGCTGTTATGAGTCAGTATCTTCTCAATAGCCTCTGCTGTTCTCACAGGAACCGTGGATTTCTCAACAACGATTTTGCTAGATTTGGAGACATCAGCAATCATACGAGCAGCACTCTCCCAGTAAGTAAGATCAGCCGCTTTGCCCGCACCAAGACCTTGGGTTTTGGTTGGAGTGTTGACTGAAACAAAAACAATGTCGCTCTCGAAGACATGTTTCTCCACATCTGTGCTAAAGAAGAGGTTTTTCCTTCTACATTGTTTAACCACATCGTCCAAACCCGGCTCGTAAATAGGAAGCCGATCACTGTTCCAAGCATTGATCCTTGATTCAGAGATATCGACAACGGCTACTTCAATCTCAGGGCATTTAAGAGCCATCACCGCCATGGTTGGACCACCCACGTAACCAGCACCAATGCAGCATATCTTCACCATTTCTTGTTTTCAAACTTCTCCTAAATAAAGTACAAAACCATGGTATAGTCAACAAGAGTAAAGTCAGTCTATTATACAAAGAACAAAAACATAAAGTACAAACTAACAATATTAAATTTACAACAAATAGATGTCACATATTTACTGACCAAATTGCAAGTAATTCGTAATCTAAACGTAACCATTGAATGGGATATGGAAATCTAAACTTATGAAAGGGACAAGAGTGGCATTATATCAAACACCTAAAATGCTCAGATCTCAAAATGTAAAAAAGAAGAAGATAATTTCTTAGATTGTACGATCTCGACAAAACAAAAAGAGCCAAACTTTGATATAAAGCGTGAACCGTGAACGACAACGGACAATGGCGAACGAAAACCCATGTCTCAAGTATGCGAAAAACGGATGATCTCTCAATTCCAAACACCACAAGAGAAACGATAGATTTTTGAAGGAGATATTAAAATTGAGAAACTTTACCTTCCGGAAACTGTTCCTTGACACTTGAGAGTAAACAAGAGAGAGAGAGAGGAATGGGGTTTAGGGTGAAGAATGAGAGAGAAAAAGCAAAAGGAGATTGTTGAGGCGAAGAAGATGGAAATGGCAGAAGATAACTTCTGAGCTCAGAATCATAAACACACCCACTCAACTTATACACAATTCAACTTTTTCATTTATTGCTCCAAAAAAATCTCCACACGCTTTATTTCTTCAATTATTATGCTCACCATAATTGGATTACCAATTTGACAACCCAAAATATTACTAAGACATTAACTGGACTCCATTTTTTGACAAGAGTTTCTTTTACTGATTGTAACACTTACCTTGTTTAGTTAAATGGCTATGGAAGCATACAACAGAGAAGCAATACCTTCAATAACTCATTATACTAAACCTGGATTCTAGTGCTTTAGTGGTAAAACCCATCTCAACAACTCTTAAGATTGAGTCTTTTTTTTTTGGAATTAGAAAGCCAATTAAAGCAGCTTTGCTGTCAATAATTCGTTGAGGTATCTCTTGCATCTATTGAAGATATTTATGGAACTGAATGAGACCCTTGAGTTTGAAGTCTCCATGATAAGTTGATAAGTAACGTTCGATGTTTTTTTGTGTGCTTAGAATGTATATTCTTCTAAATCAAACTCCATAACTAATCATAAATTCATGTATACATTAAGCGAAACCAAGAAAACTAAATGGGAAGAGAATAAACAAAAAAAGAAGAATTAAGAAGTGGAGTTCAAGAAAGAAGTGAACCAATGAACAGAGTCCTTAGGATATCTCTTGAGTTTGTCTCTATAATCAACAAAATAGAGACCAAACCTTGAAGTGTAACCTGCTGCCCATTCCCAGTTGTCCAATAGCGACCACACAAAGTAACCTTTCACATTGCATCCATCCTCTTTAATCGCAGCTTGTAAGCTTGAAAGATAATCATGATGGTATCTAATTCTCTTTGAATCTTTGAGTGCTTCTTTTCTTGGGATCAGAATGTTGTTTGGATCGTCCATTCCTACAACAAACACATACAACATCACCATTACAATCTCTTTTCCTTGTCTAGAGCATAGAGGTTAACAAATGTGTATGTTTTTACCATTTTCAGTGATAAAGACTGTAGGGTTCCCATATCTTTGCTTGATGTAATTCATCAAGCTTCTCATCCCTCTAGGAACGATGTACAACCATATAGAACTTGCCCTGTCTCCAATCGCGCTTAAACCCTTAAACGCTGAAAATTCAGAACAAAGACGATTAATAAATATCAGATATTCAGTGACTAGGGGTTTAAGTGAAAGAGACGTTCGAGTATTTACGTAGAGTGACGGTTCCGGAATCAGAAACGGCGTCGTGTAGGAGAGTTCCGATGAGATTGGTGGCATTGTTCCTTGCGTAGTAAGTTGTGTAGTGATTAATCCCTACAAAATCTAGAGAACCCTTTATCAGAGCGGACTGAGATCCTGTAAACACTGGCAATCTGCTTCCGACTCTGCTTCTCATTGAACTTGGGTAATCTCCAAACATCAACGGATCCAAAAACCTAATCAAGATCATATGAAGTTAATAAACACTCTGTATCAGACGATGAAAGTTAAGGATTATATACCATCCAAGTTGAAAGTCTTGAGCTCTTTGTGCAGCTTCAATGTCTTCTGTCTTGTTCGACTCCGGTTCAAACCACATTACATCAAACGCTACTCCTAACGAACCCCCTTGTTTTGCCTATCATAACTCTACATCAAAAACTGTATCTTATAATTCATCTAATTTTAGTGTTGACAATGACTTACCTTATACTTTTTCCTGTAGATATCAGACACGGTAGCGTGAGTTAAAATAACATTGTGACCAACGATGTAAGGCTCTGTAGATGAGTTTCCCTCACGACAAGTAAGCTTAAAGAGAACAGAGCAACGTCCTGGAGCTTGTAGACCAACGTCATAGCCTTGTATAGAGAATGTGTGCGGCTCGTTAAACGTTATCCAATGTTTCACTCTGTCTCCAAACCTCTGAAAACAAACATCCGCATACACTGCAAAATCATTTCTGCAAAAAAGTAGATTGCCTTAAACTCATTAAACTCTATCTATGTAAACTTTATTCATCGACTGTTTATGGATTATTACATGATCTGTGGGTTTAGCCAACCAAGGTATCGATCATGGAGTGCTTGAGGAAGGTCCCAATGGTAAAGTGTCACGTACGGCTCGATCCCTACAATCAGTTTGTTCATAAAAATGCCTTTTAACTAGTGTTGAATCTGAAATTAGACTCTGAGAATGTAATAAGATACCTTTAGCAAGTAAAGCATTAATGAGTTTGTTGTAATGATCGATTCCAGCTTCGTTTATTTGTCCCGAACCATCTACAGCCACGTTACACGTAATTATACAATTATTAATCCATCAAAACATTATACTACTTATTTAAATCTAAAGTAAATTAGAAAGAAAACGAACTTGGAAAGATGCGTGCCCATGAAATGGAAAATCTATAAGCGTCCATTCCCATATTCTTCATGAGTTGAATATCTTCCTGCATTCACACACAAACACATTTTATGATTTGTGGTTAAAAGTGAAAATGTAAATACTTGTTGACAAATTTTTGTACTGATTAGTTAATATTCTCACCGTTCCTCAATATATGAGATTTAAGTATTTTGTTTTTGTTTTATTTTAAGTGATGTTTTCGATTTTCAATGTAAAAATTTAAAGTGAAAAACTATTAATATTATGCTAAAATAGGTGAAATTAATAGTGTTTTTTTTTGAAAAATAGATAAACTATATGATTGTATTATGTTTTATTAATCAACGTGAAAAACTTTTAAATATTAATAAAATAAGAACGGAGGGAGTAGTATAAATTTACCTCGTAACGATGGTACTGATCAACAGCAACATCGGCGTTGCTAAAATCAGTGATTTTACCAAAAGTGTGGGAGAAAGAGTCCCAAATCGTAGGACCTCTTCCATCTTCCTTCACTGCTCCTTCGTGCTGCACCAACAATTATTATACTTATCATTCATTAGGGCACGTCCAACGGGAATGCTTCGCTAGGTCCCTGCTTTTTTTTATTAATTTTTTATG
>OVAU01000289.1:0-23014 GCA_900406315.1 Biscutella laevigata subsp. laevigata | reverse complement strand
TAATATCTAACAAAAAAAATAAAAGGAAGCTATTTTTAGGAATCTTCGTAATTATTTAAAAAGAGTATTTTATGAAAAAATCCTATTCTAGATTTAGATAAAATTTTCGTCATTTACTTTTTAAAATTGTAAATAATTTTTTATTATAAAAATATTTACTTTAATTAGATTGGTTAAAAATTTGTATTTATCTTTTCTAATTATTTATATTTATATTCAAGTAAATACAATATCTAGCAAAAAATCAAAGGAAGCTTTTTTGGGATAAAATCTTCGTACTTTTGTAAAAAAAGTATTTTATGAAAAATTATATTCTAGATTTAGATAAAATATTCGTCATTTAAAAAAACTTCTAAATAATTTTTCTTATTATAAAAAATATTTACTTTAATTGGATTGGTTAAAGATTTGAATTTATCTTTTCTAATTATTTCTATTTATATTTATAATCAAGTAAATATAGTATCTAAAAAAAAATCAAGGATAAAATCTTCGTAATTTTTTTAAAAAGAGTATTTTATGGAAAATTTTATTCTAGATTTAGATAAAATTTTCGTCATTTATTTTTAAAAGATTCTAAATAATATTAAGAATATAATTTTTGGCTATAGGAAAAATAATAATCCATTGGAAAATAATTAAACACAAATCTTTTTGGTTACATGTTTAAGATGTTAGGATTTTTAAATTAAAAAAATCAAAAAATTGTGGGTTTGACATGTGGCCACTAATGCTTCTCTTTTAATATATAAGAGGATTAGAAATTTCTTTAAAATATTTAATACAAGAACTGAACCCGCATTATATGCAGGGTGATGTGTTTCTAAATTATAATGTTACAAATAGAAAACTATATTTTAAAAATTATATGTGTGATTAATATATAATACTAAATCATTTTCTGTAAATTTATTTAATTATATAATTTTTTGTCTTATGGATCATGATTTTACCAGTTTGATTAACCCATCTGACCATTGTATTGAAGATAAAATTCTAAATGATTTTTTGATAAAAATGTTTAAAAACATATTTATGCTAAAAACAAAAATCCAATATTAATATAATTTGGTTTTTGTCATATTTATTAGATTTATATATGTACCTAAAAATCTAATACAAACACTTATATTTAAATTATTGTTATTAATCTATATGAGATGGAAAATTATGTGGAACATAATTATCATATATTAAAAGTTATATTTAAATTATAGTAATTATATTATATATTGGAAAAAAATATAAACTGAATATTGTGAAATTTAAAAGGAGAGGTACGTTAGGATACTGTTGTAAAGGATAAATCAAATATTAACAGATTTGATTTTTATAATTATTTTAATTTCGTTTCTAAATAAAATTATATTTAAAATTAGTTTTTAATATTTTTCTAAGTAGGATATTTTAAAAAACGAAATTAAATATATATATATATATATATANATGAAAGTTACATGTATTTCCAGTTTTACCCTTAATGAATATTTTTAATTTGTTATTTGTTCTAATGGCATATCATGTAATATTTTACCTATTTAAAGGTTACTTTCTTAAAAGTGACCCTTAAATAATACTATAGAGATATAATCTTACATTTTTAACACTAGACATCACCATTTATACTACATTCTTTTAAAATCTTACATTCTTTTAAAATCTTAAATTCAGAGTATTATTTTGAAGTTAGGAAATGAAATTATGAATATTGCGATCTAGAAAGCAAAAAAAAATGTATAGTGAAAATAATAATCAAACTAATCCCACTAAAATAAGAGTTCATTCAAATTCAAATGTTAACCCAAAACAGTATCAAACCACTTTCGTTTTTTTTTGTTTTGTTATAATGTGATGGAAAAGACCCCATATTTTTAACATCTATACTAGGGTTCGAACCCAGCTCATGCTAGTGGTAACACTGTGAGAAAACCACTAGGCTATCAACTCTCACCAAAATAAGAGTTCATTCAAATGTTAACCCAAAACAGTATCAAACCACTTTCGGTTTAAAACCATATAAAGGAAAGAGTAGAAAACCAGACTAAACAATTGTTAATGGTACTTTATAAGCCATGGAGAGAATGTTGGTTTTGCCGCTAGATCCAAGGTACAACTCGACGGTGGGATTCGTGACCTCTTGGTTTCAGTCGGTAAAGCTCTCCTATTGGGGAAGTGAGGTTCGTCGGTGGGTCGTCACCTCATTTTAGAATCGTCGAAGGGGTCTAAACTGCGGGAAAGAGGTGGTGGAAGCTTCAAATTTGGCGTCCTTTCAGATCCAGTGTGCTTCGATCGCATAAGCCGGTTGTCGTCTTGGGGAAAGGTGTCCTCCTCCGCCGAATACCCGGACTAAGTAACGAGCTATTGCCACTGAAGCATGGCGACAACATATCCGAATCTTCTCTGGCGACAACTTCGGACGGCTGAAGACTTTTGCAACAATTAGGGTTAGGGTTTTTGGGTCATGAGCCTTTTGTTGTAATTTGTTTCTTGGGTTCGTGTTTTTGAGTTTTGTTTGGATTGAGCCGGTTTAAGTTAAAATAAATAAAGAAGCGGTTTATATAAAAATATTAATAATAAGAAAAAAAAAATGTAATGGCCTCTACTTGCCGACGGTTCCTTTGGAATCTCCGCTTTAGTTAATAATCTGATTTTAAGCAATAACTACTAACTAAGTACTAACTGACCAAGTCAAATACTCTTGTGTTGAGCCGTTGATAAATTCCATCGCTAAATCAAATTTGAATTGTCCTAATTGAATACTTTCTTCATTTCAGAACTTATTAGAAGCTTCTTCGAGATCCTCAACATACTTTGTCTTTGTCCGAATCTTTCTTACTTTTGTCTTTTACACTCTGTTTTTTATTCTTTCTTTTTTCCAACACGTTTCCAAGTGTACAGGATAAACACAGACGCAAAATTCTGTGATTTGTATTTCTTTTGTTTTAGTAGTCGTATATTTTTAATCTTCTAAAAATACATACAACAAAAACACTGAATTCTGTTTCTTAATCGTTGCTCTCGAGTCTAACAACAACACTCGTTACTCTGTTTTGAACTCAAACAGAAAGTTAGTCTCTTCACTAACCATAAACGTGTTTTTGTTTCGATTTCATTTCCTGGAATCGAGATCCAATAAAGATGGGATCGTGATTTGTCTTCTTCTTTGTGATCCTTGACAAAGAGGTTAATTCATTTACATAAAAATTTAATGGCGTCTTCTCCGGTAGATGTGTCCTCTTTACGAACTAGCTTCGGATGTGTCCTTAGAGATCGCAACCGACGACACAGCGACGACGTCAAAGCTCAAGTGAAAACTGCTCTTCCGGAATCTGCGGTGATCTCGGACGAGAATTCCCAGAACAGAGTTGGTTCTTGCGTCGGAAACAAGCCAAAAAAGAACAATAAAAGCCGTCTTAGATCGCCGGAAAAACCACGTACCAGTAAAGGGAACAACTTTTCCGTTAGATCAAAGAGAAACGGAGGAGCTTCTTCGCTTGTACAGATGTGGGAATCTAGGCTGAATCGATCAACAGGTGGAAATTCTCCGATCCACGAACAGTGTATAGAGAGCGTGCAGGAAATCCACCTTCCGGCTCCATTCATCGATGGAGAATCTGAATCGGAGAATGAATCGAAGAATCGTGATCGAACGGTGGAGACTGAATCTGGGACTCTTCATTCGGTTTCTGATTCGGGAGAAGGCAAATGCGGTCGAGTCGCTGATATTATATGGAGATTGAGCAACAAACAGAGCGAAAATGACGGTACCGTCGACATGCCGGTCGTACAATCGCCGATGCTTACGCATCTGGAATGCGACCTAGCGATTAAAGATCGTCATCAATCAACAACAAAAGGCGATTTGAATCACTTTGAACCAGGTTCTAGGGTCTTAAATCTAAGGTATCAAGAACCTCTGTTTTCCTTCTTACAAGTTCATCTAAGATATCAAGAATCTCTGTTTGTTCTTCTTCTCATACCCTAGTTTAAACCGCAACGCAGAGAAAAGTTCTGGGAAAACGCTGCAAACGTCACTGCAGGAGTGGAACGGAGGAATGGTCAACAATCCAGCGTAGAAACAGAGAGAAATACTAAGAAGTTACAGTTAAAGGAACTCAGTATTGTTCGAGAGACTACTTCCACAGAGCGCTTAATTCCTCGAAGCCGCAAGATAGAGGAAGTATTACGCAAGAACGAAACCGAATCAAAGATGAGTTACCTTAAGCTGCAAGAAACCATAGTTGCAGAAACTTTGAAAAGCATATCTGACAACACTATAGTGAGCACCAGCGTAACTCATCAAGAACCACAGATACTACCTGAGGAAGGAAACAAGGTAGAGAGTGTTACGCAGGTAAATCAAGAAACACCGTTCCTCGAGCAACCAAAAACGTTGCTCCCGAACTCATGGGAAGAGCAAGAAGAGTATGAGGATGAGCAGTCTTATTACGGAGAAATGAACTATGACTGGTTTACAGAAATATCTCGACCTCGGACTTATTGGGAAGATCTGAGGAAATCACGGTATCTGGAAGTGAGGAACACTCGATCTGAGAAAGACGATATATGCAGACTCCTTGAGAGGTAAGAAACCAAATCAAAGAACCCATAGTTCTAGTTTCGTAAGCTCTCTATAGATACTAAAATCAGTTCTGCGAATATACAGAAAAACGGTTTCTGGCTTCCTCCAGAGCGAACTGCGAGAGAATATCGATAAGATCATAATGTCCCGAGGTCAGACACACCTGGCTCAGCTGAATGAAGAAGCAGGCAAAGAGGAAGAGAAAAGTGACAAAGGCGAAGAAGACGAAGATGAGTTCAGAGATGACTTGAGCCATACTTCATCGCAAATATTTGCGCCATCTCCATTAGGATCATGGAGTTCTCAAGACATTGGAGTTACTTCTACACAACCTTCACACTTAATACCTCTACACAACCTTAATTCTTCCGTGAGTCTCTTTTTTCCTTGTTGCAATTTTATGCGAGATTGGCATTTATATTTCCTTTAAAATGTTTCAGGAGATGGAGACTATAAGCGATTTGAGATCACAGATTTTACAGCTCCGGCTAGAAATGTCGGAGCTACGAGATTCCGTCAAAACTTGTTTGGACGTAAACGCCAGCCTTCAAAAATCAATTCACAGAGAAAATCCCCTGAAACGCAAATGCTGCGTCTGTAACGAAACGCAAGTTGAAACACTTCTATACAGGTAATTTTGGCGATTTCAAAGTCGTTTCAGTTAGGTTTCTATACATTGTTACAAATGTTCGATTTGACGTTTTGATTTCTGTAGATGCGGGCACATATGCACATGCCTGAGATGCGCAAACGAACTACAATGGAATGGAGGGAAATGCCCAATTTGTCATGCTAAGATTCTTGACGTTGTTCGCGTTTTCGTCGATTCAACAACCTGAAATTGATAAAACCAACTGGTTCAAACGCTAACGATATTTCACTTAACCTAACCAATTTAAAAAAAAAACAACCCATCCCTTTATAAAAATATTTTCCATGTGGTCCTCTGTTTGCTTTGAAGTCTGACTAGAGTGCCGTTTGCGTTTTGAATCTGCGTCCGATGTTTATATATGTGTTCTGTATAGATAATTACTAACCGAACCTCTTTACTTGACGTTGAAGTTTTCTTCTTGTAAAGATACTGTACATGCCTTTCACTTTCCTTCCATCAAGTTTGTTTGAGGTTTAGTATTTGGTATGTACCATTTATTAATTATATATTTATATAAATTGTGTACCAATCTTAAAACAATGAGTGAAAAATCACCACATTTCCAAGAAGCCTCGTATCTAAGAAACGACAAATGTTTTTTATCTGATTGACAGAGCAACACATAAGGGACATTAAAGTTTGATGTAAAGATTAAAGATCGATGTTTTGCTTCGAAATGTTCACAACATAAGTCTTTGATCAATTTGTTGACGCAGAGACTGGAATCTAAAACATTTGCTCTCCATTGATATATACAGATAGATGATACGAACATAAAGTCTTACTGCTCTGTTTATGCTTGTGTGTTTCATGCATTTTGTGCTGCTAAGAACGTATTGAAGTCATCTCTAGCCTTAAGAAGCCGTGGCGTGATACAGGATCTAGGAGAAGTCGGGCACGAAACAGAGGTTGTGGTCGAGAACCGAACACGGCGCTGCGGTGATGTCTCAGCCGAAGACCTTTGTTCTCTTCCCGACCAAGAACTTCTTGTCTTAAGAACGCTTCTCAAAGCTAGACCTCCTGTTTCCTTGTCGAAGAAAGACCCCAAATTCACCGGTTCTTGCCTATCTCTACCTCCACATTTGATCATCTCCACAGGAAGATCGAAGTATAATCGACTGTTCTCTTGGGCAAGAACAGTCGTTGAAGCCCACGAGCCGCACTCAAATTTCTCGAATGAGGAAGTGGAGTTTGAAAACGGTGACGTTTTCATCATTTTCCTCTTTACAGGATCCTCGCTTTTTGGTGATCTCACAGGTTTTTGCTTCCCAAACCCAGGGAGGTACAAACAGAAGGCATTGCATTTGAAATCTTCTTCTTCATGGTAGTGATTTTTCTCTGGATGCTCTTGGTGGCTAATCTTCTTCCGCGGTTTCATCAACGGTTCGGGTAGTACTGGAAGCGGCACGGCTCTGTCTCTCGGCGGAGACATTTCAAGAGGTAAGACCATTCTGAAGCTTTCTTCTTTAACTGATGGGCGGGAGAGATTCTGGTTCTGCACCACGAAATTAAACTTAGGGTTAGGATTATTAGTGTTTTCGCCCGGAAAAATGCTGAAACCTTGCCACTCATTGTCACAAGATTTCCTGATGAAACCATCTTCGAGTACAATCAACGCTGGAGGAGACATACCAAACTCAAGAAATCTTACAAACTCAAAAAAATGGTGAAAGTAAGGTGAGATTTTTAGGGTTTAGGTTAGAATTCTCCCAAATGATTTATAGACGGGAAAGAAGTGGAAAGCACGTCTATGGCGGCGTGGAGAAGTAGTGACTAACATGTTGAGGGTTTAATACATAAGACGGTCTGAATATGAACATACAAGATTAACGTTTGAATATAATAAATTAAGAAGTTGCAAGATAATATTTGAAGAAACTAAATCAGTGGCTCATCCGTGTTGTGAAAATGTAACCAAATGAATTACGAGTCTTTGACTAAAATAATATGAAATGAATGTTAGGTGTGTGATGATAATCAAAATAATTGATAATCTCGCCTCAAATGTAATGAAATGATTCACGAACTGGATTATTATGTTTAGCAATAACGATCAACATAGCGATTCATTGTTTTTGTTTGATATCACAATAATCAACTATTAAAAATTATGATCGCTGAAATATTTAGCGATTCATTCTCCAATTGAACGATTGATCGCTAGTCGCAATCGTTAGACGAGTAAAACCAACGATTCTTCAATTTTTTTTTATAAAAAATGGTTAGATAAACTTAATAAATTAAAATAAACAAATTTATATATTAAAAATAAAATAACTAAAAATATTAAAATTAGAATGAAAATATAATAATTATAAGAAAAATTAGAAATACCTTAAAAATAAATAAAATAAAAATAAAAGTAAAACTAATTAATAATAAAAATAAAGTTAAATAATTTGGAAAATACCGTTAGCTCAGTGGTCCAAAATTTTGACCATGAAAGAAGTTAAATAACTAAAAAAATTATATTTACAAGTAGTTTTATTAATAAAACCAAATTTATAATAAAATAAAATAATTAAATTAGATTCAAAATTAAAATAAATAAAATTTAAAATTCAATAATGAATAAATTATAAATTAATATTAAATTAAATTTATAAATAATATTAGTAATAAATTTAATGTTGATTACATAAAGCTTTCCAAAGATATCTCCTCAAAATTTTAGAGAAATTCTTAGAGAAGAGATTATGTAATTAGATTAACGGGCCGAACATAGAAGCCCACATTGAATAACCTTTTCCGTTGAAAACCCTAAAACCGGAAAAGACAAAAGGAAAGTTAAGACTCACTTCTCTTCTAACATTTTTCTCCGACTTGTTTCTTGATCCGTCGAAAATCTCCGAGTCAGTACACTTCTCGAATGTCTGTAAATGTGAAGGTACATACTTTTACTTCCTCTTATACTTCATTCTCTTTTTGTTTCGATAAGCTAGCTGTTTTGCTTATCACGTTCTTGTTCTGCAGTTCAGGATTGATTTTCGGTTCTGTCTGATAAGCTAGCTGTTTTTCTTCAGAAATCACCCTTTTTTAGATTTTGGGTAATTATAAAGTCTCAAAATTTCTTCATTTTGACCACTTCTGAGTAACTGGATTACGAGAACGAGTTTGAACTTTGAAATTTTTAAGGCATGGAAGGTTGTGTTGTTCTGAAGCTTATTGATTAGCTTCTTTCATTGTTTAGGAGGAACCTGTTCTTGTGCCATGCAGCGATGTCGAGAATACAGAGCTTGCAGTTTCCAATGGGGATGAGAAAAGTGAGCTTGAGGATTTTGGGACTTGTGTAGATGATATAACTGATAGAGTAAATCAGGTGAAAATTGCTTTAACTTAGCGTCACCATTTGCTTCTTTCCAAATCTCTCACCACTATATTGGAGTGCAGCTTGAGCAAAAAGTTGTGGAGGTTGAACAGTATTACTCTACCAAAGATGGAACAGCTCAAACAAATACTTCTAAGAGTAATTCGGGAGGGAAAAAGATTGCTATTTCTCAACCAAATACCTTGAAATGTAACTCAGCCGGGAAAGAAAAGACAAAGGGAAAACATGTTTCCAGTCCCGAACTTATGCGTCAATTTGCTACAATTATTCGTCAGGCAAGCAAGAAACTTGTTTAATACTTCCTTTGTTTGTTAAAATTGTACTTTTTTACTCAGTGGTTGCCACATTCAAACTTTTGTCTTCTGATATCTTTTAGCTTTCTCAACAAAGATGGGCATGGCCGTTTCTGGAACCTGTTGATGTTGAAGGACTTGAACTTCATGACTATTATGAGGTACATATTCAAACCTCACTATATTACTCTGTGGGCCAAATTGAGTTTATGGTGAAATCGAAGCTAGGTTTTGTTTATTACTTAACAGGTTATAGAGAAGCCAATGGACCTTGGAACGATCAAAAGTAAAATGGAGGCTTCAGAGTATAGCAATGTCCGGGAGATATATGCTGACGTTAGGCTAGTTTTCAAGAACGCGATGAAATATAACAAATATAAAGATGACGTGTATAGGATGGCTGAAACTCTGTTGGACAAGTTTAAGGAGAAGTGGATGACTATAATGCCTAAAATAGTTGAAGAGGTACACCAAATGTTCAATTTTCAAGTTGTTGTCTTTGTAATCTGAGTGATGGGTTAAACTGCTTTTGTATGAAGCAGGAAACGAAACAAGCAGAGGAAGAAGCCGAGGAGCATGCGAGTAACCAACTTGCTCTGGAGGCTGCTAATGCGGACAAGGCTAGGGATTTAAGCAATGAAGTAAGTAAAGACAAAAACCCTTCTTTTAGCAGTAGCTCTGTTTCGGACCATTGATATAGTAGCTTGGTTTGATGAGTTTTTTACTTATGTAGCTATATGAGATCGATCTGCAGCTGGAGAGACTCCGGGAATCTGTAGTTCAGAGATGCAGGTTTGACTAACGTTTTCTGTTAATCATTTTAACCTTAATGATGGTTTATCCGAGTTTTTCTTTTGATTTTGAAATGAACAGAAAACTGTCTACACAAGAAAAGAAGGGACTTTCTGCAGCTCTAGGTCGACTCTCACCTGAGGATCTGTCTAAGGCGTTAAAAATGGTTTCAGAGAGCAACCCGAGTTTCCCGGCTGGAGCACCAGAAGTCGAGCTTGACATCGATGTTCAGGTGAACACCAAATTCTTCCTTAATTCCCGTTTCTTTGTGGGTTTTGCATCAGAATTTTTGGGTTTTAAAGGATTTCCTCTTTTTTTTGTGTGAACAGACTGATGTTACTTTGTGGAGACTGAAGGTGTTTGTGCAAGAAGCATTAAAAGCAGCTAACAAGAGCTCTGGAGGAACAAACACCCAAAACAATAACAATGGTGGAGACAACAAGAACGCTGTGAAGAGGCGGAGAGAGATCGTTGATGATATCAATAAAAATTCAATTAAAAGAGCTAAAAAAGCTTGAATACGTTTTCTTTTCTCTTTGAATATGTTGATCCACAAGGAACAAACTTGTTGAACACCGATCTAAATTGGAGACACTTTTCAGTTCCATTGTGCATATGTTTCTAGATCTATATCTAGAAAGGAATTATACAAGAATGAATCGAAAGTGTATTTGTGGTGGTCAAACGTAATAATTTTCTTACCATTTTGATCCACATAATGAAAGATATATAACATTAAAGTTGTAAATATAGATCGAACAATAATAAAATTTATTGTAAAAATTTATTTCTCTCTAACCAATCACTCCCTTAATGTAGTTTTTTTTTTCCAAGCTATTTTATGAACTATTTTTTTTTTTGTATCAGTAAAATATTTTTTCATAACCCTCTTGTCAATTGCCACAAGTCATGAAAAATTCTGAATTCGTCATTGATAATACCATTGAATCTATTATTCATGTTTGAACTTTCAGATTACAAAAATATATTAAAAAAGATGAGAGTGTAAATGGTAAAACTGCTAAACACATGCATGTCTTCTTGGCGATTTTTCTTATATCTACCATTATTATACTTGATACGTTTCAGAATTCTCGTAAAGGCATAGCTACTATTATATAGTAATAGATATTTTGTCAAGCATCATCTATGACCTATCATTATATATATGAGTGAATCTGTCTTTAGAAAAATTTAGTTACCATATACAAAATTTTATTCAAGTCATAAAATTTAAATACTTAATTTTCAAAATTTCTTACTACATTTTAATCTATATATATTTAAAATATAAAATTTATTAGGTGGAGAGGCGCTTCTAGCCTAGATTGTGCTTGTGTTCAAGTCGGTCACTAAATCGGTTCGTTGCGCCATGACTTTAACCAAATGAGCTGCAAGATCAAGCCTATTTGTTCATCTTGGTATCATCTGCTCTTGTTTATTACAAAAACTCAAAATCTATTTTTGTTTTCTTTTGTTGATAGGTTCTTGATGAGAATGTAAGAGCAAAGCTATCTCGATTTTGCTATGTTCCGGTAATATGCAGAATATTGTCTTGTTTTTCTTGATAATAAGAGAATCTTAATTAGCTTTTGTTGTAAGAGGATCCAAATGCAAAAAAATCTCACATATCTATATATTTGATATGTTGCCATGTATAGAGATTATATGTTAAATTTACATCTCAAAATATTTGTGATCACTTTTTTTTTAAAAAAAGATACGAAATCACATCTTTTCTGGAAAACAAGTCATCATATTTTCCCGAAAAAACGAAATCATGTTTTCCCATAAAAAACACGTAATCGCGTTTTATTTATGAAAGACGCGGATATTTTTTTAAAACTCGAAATCATTTTTTTTTTTTTTGAAAAACGAGTCATCATATTTCCCGAAAAAACGAAATCACGTTTTTCCCTGAGAAAAGAAATCTTGTTTTTGTCCTGAAAACACGTAATCACGTTTTATTTTTGAAAAACGCAGAATTATGTCTTTTCCGAAAAACACATTATCATATTTTTCCGGAAAACACGAAACCATATGTTTCCTGAAAAAAATGGAATACGTTTTTTTCTTTTCGGAAATGTGGACTCATATTTTTTTCCAGAAACACGTAGAATCACGTTTTTCACGAAAAATACAGAATCACGTTTTTCACGAAAAATACATAATCACGTTTTTCACGAAAATTACAGAATCACGTTTTCTAGAAAACATAGAATCACATAAACAACAATTGGATGTTGTTAGAAATTTGGATACAAATATACTTACATATGCAACATTTAAATGTAAAAAATGTAAATATAAAAACGAACAACATATGCAAAATCTAGATGCTGCTCTATGGATGCTATATTCAGATACAAAAACGAGCATGACGTAACTAGAAATCTTGAGTTTTTATTCTAAGATTCATAATATTTTCTCCCTCTACGATGTTCAGAACATCTGGCACATTCCTTTGATGCTCAAGGTATGGTTTTTCAACTACCGAGCATATCGTGTAAGTTATTAAGAAAATCATCAAAGGCAACATTTTCTCTTTGTCTCTTGAAACAGGATGAAAAGGCTCATGAATCAATCTCAAAATTCTTGAACCTGGGTGGTATTGCTAAAAAACCTTCTTTAGAGAAATGGGCTTCAATGGTGGAAATCAGCGACAACTTACATGTACCAGTGAGTCTCTGATACAAGTTCCGATATAAAGATTAAAAAAACACAATTCTCTGTTACTTCTCTTTGGTTTACTTCGGTTATGTTCTTGTGGCCTCTATGTCTCTTTCTTAACACAATTAAGTCGATTTTTTACAGGTGAGAATCACTATGGTGGGGAAATATACAGACTTCTCAGATGCCTATCTCTCTGTCTTGAAGGTAAAAGTTTACACATGACTATCTCATGGCACATTCTGCTTTGAGTATGATTTAATGACCAAGTGACTTCTCGGTTCATTGTTTAGGCCCTCTTGCATGCCTCTGTGGTTTTTCGCAAAAAAGCTTGTAGTTGATTTGGTTCCATCTTGAAGAAACCACCAAGAAAGAGGTAAACAAATTCATGTTTTGCCTGTTCTTGAAAACTGTAAAAAAAAAGAGTTTTTGTTTCAACAACAATTTATAATACGTAATCCACTAGGTTCCCGAACTTGGGTGGTAACAGAGTAACCATACTAGCATAAATCGTTAGGCTACATATCTTAGTTACAAAATGTGTCTCTTTTGCCTTTTGGTACAGAATTCACGCACATACAAGGCTGCTTGGAAGTTGCTAAAGGTGTTTAAATATTTAGGCAATTTCAAAGTTTGAAGTCTTTGAGAAGCGTCATGAGTTGAGAGACATAGTGTGTTTTCTTGTTCAGGAAGCAGATGGAGTTCTTCTTCTCCCTGGAGGATTTGATGATATGGGAGTGGAAGGGAAGATTCTTGCAGCAAAATATGCCAGAGAAAACAATATCCCTTTCCTTGGTATCTGCCTCGCGATCCAAGTCGCTGTCATCGAGTTTGCACACTCAGTTCTCTGCCTCGGGAACAACCAAGAAATCTCTTGTCCGAAGTAAGACATAACGGCTACTCCATTTTCTCGTATCTAAGACTTTTCTCTGTAGAGCTGCAAATAGGCTCTAGTATTATATCTTGTGAAAGATTCAAGAAACATCTGTAAATCGAAGTTTATATTTTTCAAACTAAATTTTGTAAAAAATAAATTTGTAAACTATCTAATTTTGTATGAAACTAAATTTGTAAAATTAAAAACGAAAACAATTAACCAACAGGTAGCTTAACGGTTTATGATAGTACAGTCACTGTGTTATCAACTAATTTGTATCAGATAGATTACGAATTATGAATCAGCATTAACAAAATAAATTGAAC
The DNA here is from genome assembly GCA_900406315.1 of Biscutella laevigata subsp. laevigata. NCBI lineage: Eukaryota > Viridiplantae > Streptophyta > Magnoliopsida > Brassicales > Brassicaceae > Biscutella > Biscutella laevigata. The sequence goes on along the minus strand of OVAU01000289.1, from coordinate 9,494 downwards.
CAAACGGAACAAAAACTGATGTGATGTGACCAAAAAAAAATGTAAAGTAAAACTTAAAAAATCGAGAGTGAGAATCTCGTAATCAGTTTGGCAGTTGTACTCCAACTTCCGCTTCTATCTTTGTCTTTTGTCCGTCTTTTTTTTAATAACATATTATATTTTTCTAATATTTGATTTGAACACACTTCCCCTAAGTTTCTTCTATAGCCTAATCTCAACGGATAGTATGAGGTGAGCTCATCTAGTTCCTCCATCTCTTCAGAGTATTTTTATAAGCATCTCATTTGTAATTACAATGATAAGCTTATTTACCTTTTTGTTGTTCTTGTTTTGTTTAGCTTTGTTTTCTTTTTGTTGTCTTTGGGATGATGATTTTAGTTTGGAAAGCAACTTCTAACCATATCTTCATCAAATCTACCTATTCTCGATTCCCAATTCGCTATATCTATTTTTTCCAAAAATAATAAAAGTAGTCATTCCTCCGCCATAAATTCACTTTATCAAATCGAGTATGTTCTGGGAGACCGGTTAAAAACCGGTTATTATTGGTTTTTTCTTGGTGCTTTTCCTTATTCATTACATTACTAGTATCTCCAAGTCAAATTAGTCCCCCTTCTTTTGAATACCCATTTTGGATATTTATTTTTACTTTTAATTGCCATTTAGTTTTCTTTATAAGCCTCAATTGGGGGAAAGGGATTTTTGAGCTGTCATTGTGATTGGTATGAAATCTTCAGTTTCTTTTTGTTCTCTCCCACATGCAACTTTTTTAGCCTTTGTATTTGTTGATTCCCTCATATTTATTATTTGGGGATTGGGTTTAGGTTTAGGGTTCTTTAATCCCCTGTTTTACTAATATATATTGTCTTCTCACCTCTTTTTTAGAGTCCCTTGGTTTTGTGTAGTGAAGTGATTCATCCCATTTCAATGAGGCCACCAAATTCTCATACCAAGGAGGTTAGATTTTCATGTTATTTTCATATCTCGCTTCGAGGATGTTTCTTCGATTCATCGCGAGGATTAATAGACTCCTTACAAAGATTAGTGGTTATTAAGCGCGATTTAATGTTCGCGCAGGCTCTGTTTACGGTTTTGACTCATAGATCTTACTCTATATTACATACTTGATTTAACAATATTGAGAGTGTATATAGTAGGCTTTGCATTAGAATTTTGGCCTTAAATGCAACTCCCTTGGTTGATTTACTAATGTTGATCCTGAGTCCTGGCTTGTCATGCATTTGGTTTTGCATTCATCCATTCATAGGCGTTACTCAATTGTTATTTGGATCCACTGAAACCAGAATCATCAGGGTTTTCCAAGTTTGGAGTATGTCTCCTCCTAATATCTCAATTTTCTCTCATGCACACACTTTTTTCTTCACAGGACAATGGAACTAGTGTAGAACCTCCAAGTAGTCCGCGTCATCGGAAGGTAATACCAAACTGATTCTCTAGATATGAACTTTCATGCTATTGATCAAATCTAGTGGCTTAAACAAACCGGTTTGTTTCTACACATGAAAGGTTGCCGCTAGATGGGATCCGACTAAAGCGCAAAGGCCAGTCATTGATGAGGCTCTGACATTTCGCCCTGGAGTAGAGGTACTGATTGTTATCCATCTTCTTTTTAAAGGTTCTAACTTAATATATGTTCTTCCTCATTTCTATTGAACTTTAATGGTGTTTAGGAGTTTGAAGATACACTTGCTTACATAGAAAAGATACGCCCCTATGCTGAACCATTTGGTATTTGTCGGATCATACCACCTTTGGGTTGGTCTCCACCTTGCCGGCTTAAGGAGAAAAGTATATGGGAGGGTACAAAGTTCCCCACCCGAATTCAAAACGTGGACTTGCTTCTGAACAGGGAGTCCATGAAGAAGAAGGAACCAAAGGGAAGAAAGGGACGGAAGCCAGGAAGAAAGTCGAGAATGGCTCCCTCCTCAGTTTCGTCCAACCAGTCTACTAAAGAAGAGAAATTTGGATTCAACATGGGTTCAGATTTCACTCTCAAGGAGTTTGAGAAATACGCTCGAGATTTCAACGCCAGCTACTTTCAAAGAAGAAACCGTTTTAGAGGCACAAAAGCTCCATCTGTTGAGGAAACCGAAGGAGAATACTGGCGGATAGTTGAGCAACCAACTGATGAAGTTGAGGTACATAACATGTTTTTCTTTTTCTTCTTCTGGTCGTTACAGAACATGTCAAAAGTTTTGTGATTTGATTTTCCCGTTGCAGGTATACTATGGAGCTGATTTGAAAGATGGAGTGCTTGGAAGCGGATTTTACAACGGACGGGAGAATTTAACCGGAAATATTGACAAGGATCAATACATAACTTCTGGTTGGAACTTGAATAACATATCGCGTCTCCCAGGTTCCCTACTCTCATATGAGAATGCTGTTATCTCAGGTGTTGTAGTGCCATGGCTCTATGTTGGCATGTGTTTCTCAACCTTCTGTTGGGTAAGATCAACACTTTCACTCTCACTATCTAATAATTTTCATTTCCACACTTCATTGAACTCTTTTACTGAAACAGCATGTCGAGGACCATCACTTATATTCACTAAACTATCATCACTTGGGGGAACCAAAAGTATGGTATGGAGTTCCAGGCAGTCGTGCAGAAGCTCTCGAGAAGGCGATGAGAAAACATCTACCAGATCTGTTTGATGAACAACCTGATCTACTTCATGGACTGGTTACTCAATTTTCTCCTACGACTCTAAAAGAGGAGGGAGTACCAGTTTATCGGCTGGTTCAGTATCCAGGAGAGTATGTTGTAACATTCCCTAGAGCGTACCATGCCGGATTCAACTGCGGATTCAACTGTGCAGAAGCTGTGAATGTTGCTCCAATTGACTGGTTGTCTTACGGACAGAATGCTGTAGAATTATACAGTAAAGAGTTTCGTAAAACATCTCTGTCTCATGACAAAATTCTCCTTGGAGCAGCTTATGAAGCTGTTAAGTCAATTTGGGAAGAAAATGTAAAGAAATTTAGATGGATTAGTTTCTGCGGGAAGAATGGAACTCTTACCGAAGCACTTCGGAATCGGTTATGGATAGAAGAAGGAAGAAGAGCGAAAGCTCTTAAAAGCCGTTACAGGTTGCTAAAAATGGACAAGGACTTTGATTCAAACTGTGAAAAGGATTGCTTCTCGTGCTTTTATGACTTGCATCTCTCTGCTTCTGGCTGCAACAAATGCTCTCCTGGAAAGTACGCCTGTACGAAACACCTGAAAGATCTCTGTTCGTGTCAAGGGGATAATGATCGGTTCGTCCTTCTTCGTTACACCGTAGATGAGTTAGCTTCATTGGTCAGAGCATTGGAAGGCGAAGTGCCTGATCAAATAATCTGGGTTTCAAAAATCAATGAAGATTATTCAGCGGCTCAGAAAGGAAAATCTTTGTTGATGACGAAGGAAGGTGAATTTGATCTCAATCTCGACTTCCAATTGGATAGCGAACTTAATGCTTCCATGAAAGACTTTGCTGCTGCTGTCGAGCCTGTAAATCTAGGGTTCTTGGTTTTTGGAAAGCTTTGGTCTAACAAAGATGCGATATTTCCGAAAGGTAAATCTCACTAAAGTTGCTGATATTGTTGAGGGTTTGTTTTTATAACTATTTTTTTTGTTATACAGGGTTTAAGAGTCGGGTTAAGTTCTTTAACGTGAAAGATCCAACGAAACTGAGCTATTACATCTCTGAAGTGGTGGATGCAGGACTTATGGGTCCACTCTTCAAGGTAAAATCCTTTTTACTACAATCTTATTAAATCTGTAAGGGGGCTTACACTGTTTGGTTATCGTTTCAGGTTACTTTGGAAGAATCTCAAGAGGAAAGTTTCTCTAATGTCTCAGCTCAGGAATGCTGGGAAATGGTGTTGAAGAGAGTTAATGAGGAGATCTCAAAACGCACCCAGGCACAGAATGTTCATACTCTGGAAAGTATTGATGGGCTAAAAATGTTCGGTTTTCTCTCGCCGGCTATGATTCAGGTAAATTTGGTTTAAGTGTGCTCAACCATGATATCTCTGTCTCTTTCTTACACAACTTATCATCTTCATCTCCAGGCCACTGAGGCTCTTGACCCGAACCATCGCCTAGTCGAGTATTGGAACCATAAGGAGGCGAGAGCTTCGTTGGAAAGGGAAGATTGCTTCATTTCAAATTCTTCCATGAGCTCAACTAAAGCAAGACTTTTTGGTGTCGATTTGAACTGAACTTGGAGAACATATGGTCAATAAGGCGACATAAAAACCTCAAAAAAACTCATCGCCATCCTTTTCTTTATTGTTAGTTTGAGTTTCCTTGCTGAATTTTCCTAGAATTCTTAATAATGTTGGTACAATCTTTTTCTGAACTCGTGACCAATAATTTAGTTGAACTTTTGTTGTTCGTCTATGTTTTAGTTTAATTTGAGAACCTAGAAACTAACTCGTCTTGTGAACAAGAAGTTTTAGTTTAAACACTAAGTAAGAACTCAAGGTTGAGCTCAAATGATGTACAAGTGAGAGAGAATTGGCCATCTACAGAAGCATCACTGCAGGCTCAACAACGGCTTTGGACATTGGGGAATATGGATATTTTGGCTTGGCTGTTTCTTGTTCTTCATTTACTGAAGGATGCCTGTTAGTTACCCGAATGAGTTAACCACAGTAATGTGTTGTTTTGAGTTTGGATAATATCACTGGAGTGGTGGCCTATAGGGCAGGTGGAGAGGTACATTTTTCTTCAATGGCATCGGTAGGTCAGAGTTAATGGTTCAGCTCGGGTACAGGTTCATGTTGGTGACTGGAGTTAGAGTAGAGTCGTCGAGTTTGTCTGAAGGAAAATTTAAGGTTTATAGAATTTACAACAGAAAGCTAGCTGCATTACAAGAACATGGTCTCTTGAATCAGTCACATTCTTCTATAGCTTTTAATTCTACATAATCCTGTATATTGGCTCTGTGCTTAAATGCAGATTTGCAGTAACAATCTGCAAGAATTTGAAGAGATGGAAGAATCAGATAATGATCTCCATGTGGAGATGAAATAGAAAGGACCCATACTAACCTGCTCATGAATTGGGAAGAAGCCGACCATTGTACATCTTGTCGAGTAGCTCACGAGCACCAGGTCTTCTAAGAAGGCCTTTATTGTTTGGTAAACCTGTGCCTAAACAGACCGGACACACAAGCTGACCTCGACCTGTTTGAAATAGCAGCCCCAAAGTTATTGGGTAAATCCATTGGTTTTCACGAGTCACCAAACCAAACTAAACTATAAAAAAAGTAAAGGGAAAGAAATCACAAACCATAACAGTTTGGACATTCTGTAAACTCATATACATCTTTGGCACGTTTTCGGTTGAGAGCTTTCCATTTTCCTGTACCACCACACATATCACCTAAATCATAATAAACAAAGTAATAACCATATGGACATCAGTAAAGAGTTCATGAGGCATTTTGATTCATATCATATAAAATGGAAACAGAGAATTATTCTGAACTTTGACAAAGCAAGCTGTTCATGAAGGTGTTCAGACACTAAGCATAAGAACAAACAAAGAAGTGTCACTCACAAAGAACAGCACCACTGCCCTGACAATTCCGGCACGAAGCTCCTGCTTTCTTGTCTAAAGCAGCTGCATCTTTTACCGAGACTAAGGTATAAGCATTGCTAATCAAAGCTGGAGATAAGCACAAACATGTCATCCATTGTCTCCTTGACATCGATTTCTTCTCCCCCTGCATCCAAGAACACAAACCTGTTCAGTTACCACTTCGCTTAGGCTTGATAGTAGAAATTAAGACCACAAGTCAAACTTTTCGTGGTATAAATGGAAGCACTTGCATATACAAATACAGATTGCGAACTACAACTAGCTCAACGCCAAATTTACAGTTAAGAGTAACAAAGACACTATTGTTGATTTACCAATTTGTAGCAGAACTAAAAACTAAGACTTGAGATTTTCTTTAGCATAATAGAATAGCTAATTAGCTAGAGAATGTGAAAGATTAATTGGCTGACTGCAAGGTAAGCTATTAGTAGTCACCAGCCAAAGAAAGAGTCGAAACGACCAATTGGAGACTTGTGCAGCTGTTAAAGATGCTTGGGAGGAGAAACATTAACAAAACAGTGAACTGTACATTCAGTTCCCTAAACCAAACGGATACACACAAAAACTCAAGACTTTACAAGAAACCAAAGAGGTAAAGAACTTTATTTGTTTAGATTGAAACTTGAAAGTAATAATCTAAAAAAGAGAAACCTCAGGAGAAACAGTAGCAACAAGAAGGAGGGCAACATTAAAATAAACCTGGGCATTGTTGGTAGTCTCTGACGACGAAGAATCTAAATCGTTCGAATCGAAGCTCTGATTATCTGGGCATGATTTCGCACGAACATTAACTCGATACAGGTTTGGTGTAGCTAATTGAAACGAAGAATCTGTATGTAGACGCGAAGGGAGAGCGAAGAGAGGAGATGAAGACGCCATTCCAGTATCTCTCTCTGTTTCTCTCTTATCTCTATTTTGTCCTTTGGTTGCGGAGTGGATCAAATCTGACGGACCGGAATTTGACTCGCGGACCAGACAGAACCAGCATTATGTTTGAGATAGGGGTGGGTGTTCGGATACCCGTTCGGGTATCCATTCAATTTTCGGTTATTTGGCTAGAGGTTTAGAGGATCTGTTCGGTTATTTTTATTTTTTGGTTCGGATCCTTCTGATTTCGGTTCGGGTTTGAATATCCATAAAATATATTAAATTTATAAAAATTAATATTAATAATTAAAAATTTAATATTAAAAGTTTTTAAAATATAGTATAGATGAAAAATAATAATAAATATTCAAATTATTTATATAAATAAACATAAAATTAAGTATAAGCATTTAATATTAAACATTACAAATATATCAAATATTTTTAAAATACTAATAAATATTTAATATTTAGACTTATGTTCAGATATTTCGGATATCCATATTTTTTCGGTTGGTTTGGGTTCGGTTATTTGGATAGTAAAATTTACTATCCATTCGAGGGTTTTTCGGTTTGGGTTTGGGTTCGGTTTATCTTTTTTCGCTCGGTTTCGGTTTAGTTTTTTTGTTCCGGTTTATTTGCCCACCCCTAGTTTGAGATGTCTTCTTAAACAGATCTCTTTCTATTCTTTTAAAAGATTTTGTAATTTTATTTTTATGATAATGACAAAGATATTTAGATTTGTTTTCCAATCCAGTTTTCATTCAACAAAAATTATGCTAAACCATAACGGAGTAAATATGGGAAAATGTCAAACAAATCTTGTGCTTTTAAATTTGAGATGTTAAAATTTGGGATTTCGACATATTATATTTAAACATCAAAATTTTGTTGACTTTGTAATTAAATCCTGAATTTTTGTTGACCGCATTAACTTAATTTAATAGAACTGATTAGCAATATTTTAATTCTGTTTTGCATTCCTGTTAATTTAAACTACATCGTTTTAGCAATAAAAATACCCCAAAAAATTCATTTCAAAGTTTTCGAAATAACATTTTCTCTCAAAATCATGGAATCATGTTTTTCAAGGAAAACTCATAATCATGTTTTTCAAGGAAAACACATAATCATGTTTTTCGAAGAAAACATCGAATCATGTTTTTTGGGAAAAACACACAATCATGTTTTTCAGAAAAAACACACAATTATGTTTCTCAGGGAAAACACAGAATCGTGTTTTTCGGGAAAAACAATGAATCTTATTGTTTTAAGGAAAACTCGGAATCACTTTCCCGAAAAAGGAATCATGTTTTCCTAAAAACTACGAGATATGGTTCGTTTGACCATTGTTTATTTGCATTTAGACACGACATTTGGATGCTAAGATGCAAAACATCTCAAATATTGAGATCTAGATGTCTGAGATGACTACATAATATAGAGTTTGGATAAAAAAATTTATCTCAAGATTTTTGAAATCGTTTTTCCTTAAAACACAAAAAAAAACATTTTTCGAGAAAAGGGGGGAAACAATTTTTTGGGAAAAGCAAGGAATCATGTTTTTTGGGGAAAATAGAGAATCGTGGAATCAGGTTTTTGGGAAAAACAAGGAATCACATTTTCTCGAAAAACACAATATCAACCACGTTTTTTCCGAAAAACATCGACCACGTTTTTCCGAAAAACATCGACCACGTTTTTCCGAAAAACATGAAATCACGTTTTCTTAAAAAACCGGAATCACGTTTTCCTGAAAAACACGAAATCATGTTTCCGGGAAAAACATGAAATCAATTTTTTTCCCAGAAAAACCCCAATCATGATTTTTTTCGAAAAACATAAAATCATTTTTTCCCCCGAAAAAACACGTAGTCACATTTTTCCAAATAAGACAAAATCACGTTTTCTCCAAAAACACAAAATAACATTTTCCCTGAAAACATGAATTCACATTTTCAGATAAAATAATAAATCATGTTTTCCCGAAAACAATGCATCATGTTTCACCCAAAAAAACACATAATCACATTTTTATGAAAACACATATTCATGTTTTTCCAAAAACATAGAATCACGTGTTTTCATGAGAAACATGGAATCAAATTTTCCTGAAAAATACAAAATCACAGTTTTTTTCGAAAAACACATAATCACATTTTCCCAAAAAAACAAGGACTCTCGTTTTCCGAAAAAACACTATTTTCTGAAAAATATAGAATCACGATTTCGAGAAAAAATATAGAATCACATTTTTCCTAGAACACGAAATCACTTTTTCCCGAAAAACACAAAACCAAGTTTTTCCAGAAAACACGGAATCACGTTTTTCAGAAAAACACAAAATTATATTTTCCTGAAAAACTCAAAATCACGTTTTTTTCTCTAAAATACACGAAATCATATTATCCCGAATAACACTAAATATTATTTCTCCAAAAGTTAATAAATATTGTTTTACCAAAAATTACGAAATCATGTTTTTTTCAAAAAAATATACAAATTAGGTGTTTTCCAATAAATACGGAATTTATTTTCTCGAAAAACATATAAATTTATTTTCTCGATAAATGAAATATTTTTTTCTGAAAAAATCAAAATGATTTAAAAAGTTGCAAAATCACATGTTTTTTAAAAAAACGTGGAATTATATTTATAGTATTCAAGTATTGTTAAAAATTGACTGAATATCGTTAGAACTTGACAAATGAACAAATTTATATTCAGCATTTAGACGGAGAATCTATTATATTAAAACAGGGTTTATCTAATTAAACAGTTAGAGTGAACCATTTCATTAGTGGTTAGGAAAATTAAATATTATCTAAATATTTTATAAAAAAATATTATTATTATGTACACTAAATAAATAAAATATAGTTTTTTTTTTGTTATATATATTATGTAGATATTTTCATATATTAGTAAAAATATATTTAATTTTCCTTTTTTATAAGAATTTTAAATATTTGTTACCTATACCATCGAGCCATTAATATAAATATATTTT
>OVAU01000288.1:0-23015 GCA_900406315.1 Biscutella laevigata subsp. laevigata | reverse complement strand
TAGACCAAATAAAGGCCATTTGAAAGATTGTCCCTAAAATTAATTTATATATGAGTAAAATATTGATGGTCACAATTCAAAGAGGAGCAAGTGAAAATCAATTTAAATTAGTGGTCTCCACCATATTTTTATAAATTCAAAAGTATTTGTGATCGATAAGAAATTACGGGTCAACTTTTTCGATAATGCTCAATGCCATTTTCACATCTTTTGGCGACTTGTGATCAGCCACTACCCCATCCACCAATTCTAGATATATAACAATTAAATAAGAAGAAAACAAAACCAAACGTCTTTTCAAAACCCAAGTAAAAAAAACTCACGAAATTTTTTTGGGTATGTGTTTATTCGTGGCTATAACTATTTAGCCACGAAATAGCCACGAATTTTTTTTTTTTTGGTATAGCTTCGTGGGTAACGATATTCGTGGCTATTTCGTAGAAAATTTATCACGAATTTGTCACAATAAAATTCGTGGTATGTTTTTCCACGAACACATTTCGTGGGTTTTTCGTGGGTAAAAATTATGAAACTAAAAAAAAAAAAATGCCAGCGGCGGTACAACCCTTGTCGTAGCCGGTGGACGCCGCCGGTACAACCCTCGCCTGCGGCCGCCGAAATTAATTCCCCCTTAATTGCGTGAGGTAGGACTCGAACCTGGGTGTGGGGGACTAGACTCAACCACTATACTACCTTGATATTGTTGTTCATTAATTGTTACAATAACTATTATATAATAGTACTTTAATTAATAGCGTTTTAGTTTTATTTGTTTTGATTATAATCGGTTTGGCTCGGGTAATGTGATCATTTGGTAATAAACTATTTTTTGTTTAATTTGATTCGGATTATTTGTGTTCCGATTTTAATTTGGTTTGGTTTGTTCTGGTTTGGTTAAGTCAAAAGTTTGTTTCTCAGAAAATTTAAAATTTGACATTATAGTTCGGTTCAGTTTATTTAAGTTATAATAATATAAATACGTTCGATATATTCTTATATATATATATATATATATATAAGATGTATAAGATGGTTATTTTGAAATTATAAGGTTTGATATAATAATGTATTACATATATTGTACTTATCTAATAGTAACGAAGATGATTACAATTCGTTTTTAATATATAGAAATTATTGAAGTAAAAAATCTATTTCTCGAATTTGTTTTGGTTCGATTAAGTAAAAAGTTTATTTCTCGAATTTGTTAAAAATTATCGGTTTAGTTCGGTTTGGAGTATTTAAGATATAATTATATAAATATATTTAATATATTCTTGTATATATATAGGTGTGTGTGTGAAAGATGATTATTTAGAAATGATAAGAGTTTGATAAGAGTAATACATCTTATAGTGTCGTCTCATCCCTCGCCTCGTAGATTTAATTAATTTTTAATAGTTTGTTATTTAGTTTATTTTGATATAAATATTTATTTTTTATTCTTTGTTCGTATTTTCAAATTTTAATTTGTTATCTAAATATTTATTTAGTATATAATTTTTTTTTATCATTTTTACTTTTTTTTTGGTTAATTAGAGTTAGAATATATGATTATGATTTAAAGTTTAGAGTTAATAAGGTTAAAGTTTAGAGTTCTCAATTTTGTTTATAAATTAGCCACGGATATATTTCGTGGGAAATTTTTGGCTACCATAGCCACGATCATATTTCGTGGTAAATTTGTGGCTATATTAGCCACGACCACATTTCGTGGTTATTTCGTGGCTATTTTAGCCACGAACACATTTCGTAGCAATTTCGTGGGTATTTTCCCACGACTAGCCATGAAAAACCCACAAATATTTTTCATGGGTTTTCGTGGGAAATTCGTGGGTTTTTCTTAGCCACGAAAATTATCGTGGTGCAATTTTTTACTAGTGAAATTTAGTGTCTCTTTCATTATTTTTTGCCTTTTATAGTTATCTGAATATAAAATATGTATTCAACAGAGAATGTGGTCTTTAGCTTAATCAGTAGTGTTGTGTCTGCGTCTTCTCATCAGGTAGGAACTTCGATTCCCCGTGGAAACGATGTCCCTTCTCTCTATATGAGAGTTATTGACTATTGAACCGACCTGTTATGACCTAAACTAAGTTGACAACAAAAAAAACTATGTATTCAACAAGTTTCCACATTGGTCGACAGGTCCTAGCCGATCCAAGTAATTTATACATATTTACGTGTAGTGAATTATAAACTTTTGAAAAAAAACCTAACAACAAAGGATGCCTTTTTTCTGTTTGTCGTCAAGGTGTATATATATACTTTACAAAATAAAATTGTTAGTTGAATTTAATTTACATTTGGTGAAAACTAAAGGCGAAATTTTTTGTCAACTAAAGGTGATGATTTATTGAAGTTGACAAAAAAAGGTGATTTATTGATTAGAAATTTAGTAGGGAGGAAGCAACATGGGCAAATTGCCAATTTGGTTTGTAATGGGCCCCCATGTCTACCTGACCGTTTTGGAATTTCTTGAGCTAGTGTCGAAATAAAGTGGACCCCACACAAGACAAGACCAAAAAAACTCCTACTAATCGTCCACGTAGACATCATGACATGGGGATCTTACCACGTGTACTCCAGACGTATACTCGCAAGGTGACGTGGACGGTCACGAGATGTTACTATTTTATTCTGTCCAAAAAGCCTTAATCTAGCACAATAATTAAGATGATAAGCCCATTAACCAGAGAAGGCCCCGATGCTGAAAAATCTTTAAGCTGCATCGCATCGGTGATCGTTTGGACCATCGTCTACTATCTTACTCAGTCGCCGGAATCGTATTTCTTCTATCAGGCCGCCGATAAAAGGAAAATCGGGCATCTTTCATCTTCGGCGAGAGCCTGATCTCGGGTAAATTTATGTCATTTCTCTTGTGTTCCGTTTTCTGTTAGATTAATGCTCCATTGTTTCGGAGCACGAAACTCTAATTTTGACCTTTTATTTCGAATTGATTCGGTTCTTTCAGGACTTGTAGCTGTAGGAATTCTCGCTCGTAGGATGCTCGAGTTAAGCTATAATGAATGTTACTTGCTCTTCTGTCTTATCGTCTTCGTATTTTCTGTACCTTGTTACAGCCACGAGAGCCTGTAAGTGTTCGTAAAAACCTCACATTACCGCTCAAAAAAAATCTTCAATCTTTGTTCCTAATTGGATATAGTAGAAATGATGTTATCAGGTGATATATCTTAGGTATGATGGAAAAGCCTTGTATGCTGGTAAGGAACTATGGAAGGAGACTCTGCCCTTGCAATCTGGATCTCGAGTTTACAAATTAGAGGGGCTAAAGTCAAATTCTTGGTATGAAGTCAAGATATCGTATCCAGCTTCTGTATGCGGAACTTGTTCTCTTGTTCTTGGTTTTGTTTCTAAGTTTATGTGCTTGTTGAACATTTGATCTTTTCTTATGATGACAGATTCCGGCTCTATTCTCGCTACAACTATTGAGGGACGGTGCAGTGGGTTTGAAGCTAAGCCAGATGAGGAGATTGCTAAACACTGAGAAATTGGTCTTCAAAACCGATAGTCTTGCAGTGGCTGATAACAAGGTATTGCCATCATATTCAATATAACTTAAAAGAAACATGATACGAGTCCTTGAGTTCTTTTCGTTTCCTGATATAGGACGGATTGTATGTTTTGGTGACGGTGGAACCTGAAGGAATCGTGGCTATACCAAAGGCCAAAGAACGGTCGTTTGTCATTTACAACATAGGCAAGCTTTAATAACTTAATATCATCACTCTTCTTCTTGTCACAACATAAAACTTGAAATGAGTCTAAAGTCTGAAACTCTCACGGTGACAGTTTGTGAGGAACAGCTCTTAGGCATCCCTTACTCAAGCTGGTCAGTGGTGGTTTTAGTAGTTTTGTGTCTCGTGGTGGCGCTGTTTATTCCTCGGTTTCTCCCATCTAATCTTCTAATCAAAGATGGAGATCGCGACCGTTAAAGGGTCCCTGTGAAGTTGAAATCAAGATATCGTGACTATTAACACATGGTGTTTGTTTCTCGTCGGTATGTTGAGTATACATGTTATCGAGTATTTTTCATGTAATTTGTATTCCATAATCTAACTCAGCTATAAATTACATGAGACATTCGTCTTTTCACAAAATATAAACGTTACAACAGCTAGCTGACAAAGAACGTTAACAAAGGTAATCTAAGACACAAGTCTTGAGAGTTAAGACAGCGTATGATTGAAACAAGGCATATATTTGGTTTTGTCTGGCATATAATTCGCATAGGATGCCATCTGTTTGCACCAGTGTGAATGATAATACAAGTAAGGGTAAATGAAGTTTTATCCCAAAACAAAGTTTTTCTTGATTATTATTCTGGATTACATCTCGATTTATTTTATATTAATATTTCTTTTTTTATGTGGATGGAGATTGGAGAGCTTGTGGGGCTACATTCAGACATGAGATCCATAAACTCTTTTTTTTCGCCGAAGCCTTAAGACCATGTTTATCGAGAAATGCCAAGCGTTCTAGGCCTAGTTTTTAACCCAAAAATAAATGAAATATTTAATTAAGACTCAGATCCGGATCTCATTTAGTACATTTTGAAACCGTATCTCATGCTCATAGGTGTCGGCATTTGGTTGGCAAAGTGAATCTCACCTGTACAAAATGAAAGTTATGAATTCTCTTTTTCAATTAACATCATCTATAACATAAAAATTTATCATTTATAAAATAAAAAGCGATTATTTCGTTATCTATATGTAAGGTTGGGATTATTATCCGATCAGAATGATTTGAATCGTATCCGATCCGAAAATTCAGATACGGATCGGATTGGAATATGACGAAATATCCGATCGGATATAGAATTTGATATCCATGGATATCGGATATTATCCGATCCGATCTGAATATCCGAAATTAATTAAACTATATAAATATTATGGGTTGGTCTAGATTTAATTTGGGTCCGGTTTTAATTCAATTTACAAATTGGATCTGGTTTAAATGAAATTAGAGTTTTGAGTTCAGTTTAATTCAAGTTAGGTCGGGTTTAAATTTAATTTGGGTTTTGTTTGCATTCCATTCGCAAATTGGGGTCAGTTTACATTCAATTTGGGCCGGTTTCAATTCAGATTGGGCTGGTTTAGATTCAATTGGGCCGGTTTCAATTCAATTTCGTCCGGTTTAGATTCAATTTGTGTTCGGTTTATCCGGATTTTTTGGATTTTTCGGATTTTTTCGGAGTTTTTGGATTATTTCGGTTATATTTTATTCAATTTGGTTCGCATACCTAATCCGAATCAGATCCAAATTGATCCGAAAAAAATTTCGGATATTTTTCGGAGACGACGGCAATATTCGATATCCGATCCGAACCGACGAGATTCAAACCGAATCCGAACCGATATTGGTTCAGATCGCATATGGATCTTAAATTCCATATCCGAAAGATCCGAAATCTGAAATATCCAAACCGTATCCGATCCGATATCTGAAATCCCAGCCCTATCTATATGTATGTATTCCGAACTAATTAATGTTTTTATGTTTAATATTAATGTATAGTTGTAATGTGTTTAATATGTATAATTAATATTTATAATAATGTGTTTAATATTGAAATATAATTAATTATTTTTATAAGATCCCCTAATTAGAATTCTTCAATGGAGTTGTAGATTCTTAAAAGTTTCTTGATAATTAAAATTTCTTAAAATATTAATTTAATATGCTTAAGATACCCTAATTAAGATACTTGGATGTTGATGCTCTAAGCTCATTGGTTTGGGGTGAAGCTTGATCCACATCATCCAGAATTGATAAAATTTGAGAGAGGCGAATTCACGGTGATGGATTTGACTTCATGAAACTAGTCCTCTCTCTGTCTTATAAATAATTTGATTTCTGATCTATATTAACTGCTATATATATCTGTTTATATATGTTACAACAATTAGTAAAACTAGATGCGATAACACAACTATTGTCGACCAGTCCTTTTCTTAATTTAAATGATGTCATTGTATATATAAAGTTAGTAGGTCGAATGTCTGATAACGCTTATCCATTAGAATTTCTATCTGACATTCCCAAGATGAGAAATAAGTACAGTATCGTATTATTATTTGGGAATTGGGAGTATAATTAAGAAAAAAACAGATTATGCAAATTTTTATTTATATAATTTATTCACATACGTTATTTCCGATAGTAATCATCTGGGATATTAGCGTAAAAAAAAAATCATCTGGGATATAAGCTTTAACGGATATAACTCAGTAATTTCAGCGTTAAGTACATAAATTAAGATGCTTTAAGAGGGACCCATTGTTTTGAGAGCGAAGAAGAACTTTCTCTCTCTCTCGAACAATTCATGAATCATAATCACGCATCATCGTCGTCGTCATTACCAACTTCTTCATCATCGATGTTAATTTCCCTAACAAATCTTCCTTTTACCCTCTTTCTTTCTTTCTAGATCCCTAAATCATTCTGTTTCCCTCTCGAGCTCCTTTTTTCTTGTTTCCATTTTCCCCTGTTCTTGATTCAAATTCGTCTCTCTCTCTGTTTTTGTCTTCTCTAACCATCCGTCGGAATCACCAATTCAGAAACCCTCTATTCTTCCTACCGGCACCGACTCTCTCTTCTTCTTGGCCCATCCCTTCAAAGTCTAAACCCCTTTTTCCCCAACTTTTTTTTTTTTCTGTTTTTTTCCCGGGAAATTTTATCTCTTTTTTTCTCTGTCATGATCATTAGTTGTTAGTGTCTGATCCTTTATTAGGTTTCGTTGGGGCCAATCCCGCTTTTCCTTTTCTTCTTCTCCCTTTTCTTGTCGCAGACCCGAGTAAACCCTAGAATCTCTGCTTTCATTCGATGTGCTCTGTATTTTCATCTTTACTCTCTTGCCTTTTTTACTAGGTTTATTCATTCAAACTACATCTAGGGTTTACTGGGTCAAGTTTTTGTTTCGCTTAGAATCGGTCTTTGTCCATACTTCATCTTATTTCTTTTTCTTCCTCGTGAAAGAATATCTGCCTCTGCTTCTAACCATGGCGTATCATTCGATTCCGGGCTCTGGGTTTCATTACTCGAATTCTCCTTTCGGTGATACAACGTTTACCAAGGTCTTTGTGGGTGGCCTTGCCTGGGAGACTCAAAGCGAGACCCTTCGACGGCATTTCGAACAGTATGGTGACATCCTTGAGGCGGTCGTTATTACCGATAAGAACACAGGTCGATCCAAAGGTTACGGCTTTGTGAGTATCCTTGTTTTTCTTGACTTCTTCATTCTTTTATTGTTTCTATACCAGCTGCTTGTAACGAACATCCCCTGCTTCCATGTACCCTTAAAGATTCTAGGGTTCTAAATTGTCCTCTGGAGTTATAATTCTAGTGACAGTTTTGGTAATATCATCTATGCTGGTATGCTGAAACTGAGATATCTCTGGCTGTCTTTGCGACTTGTGTATTCTAACCAGTGGAGTCTCTTTTTATTTGTTTTAGGAAATATATGTGTTAGCTTATTTTCATGATTGTAGAATGACTAGCGCTATGTTAATGGAATTTAGGTGACTTTCCGAGATCCAGAGGCTGCTAGGAGAGCCTGTGCCGACCCAACACCTATTATAGATGGCAGACGTGCGAATTGTAACCTCGCGTCCCTTGGAAGATCTCGGTTTCCTATGCAATATGCCTTGATACCTCCTAATATGCCTGGTCCGTTTTGCTTTTTGGGAATTACTCTATTCCTTTTTCTCGCCTTATTTACTCAGACCTTCAAATTTTTGGAATACTCTATTTTTCCATCTTAAAACCCTTGAGCTTAGTGCATTGTTTTGTTTTGTTTTTCGTTAGGACGTATAAGACCTGCTACCCCATATGTTGGAAGTGTGCAGAGTCCTCGTGGTTCGCTCTTTGGAAGCCATCCGTATCAACAATCACCTGCTTATAGCTATCAGCAAGGAGTGGTATATCCTTACGGGTGAGTATGGAACTCGTAGTTGACAGAATTGTGTTGCTGTTGTAAACCTGCTATAACAAAATGCTATGAAGAGCTACTCAGTTGTAATGCCTACATGCTAGTCCATCTCACAAAGGTGGAGCATTTGTTTGGTCACTTTGATCAAGTGGCATTTACCAATCACAGCATGGACAATCACTTAGAGATTCAAACGAGCTAGGGGGTTGATAGTTATCTTCTGCCACTTAGGGTTCTTAAGTGTAGTACCTCTGTGATGTGACATGTTGTGATTGGTAATCTTGCAGGAATGCAAAAAAATCTGCAGAGGATATATGGTCGAGCCCAGTTTTTTTTTTGGACAGGCAAGGTCATAAAATGTTTCTGGACTTTGATAAGGCCAAAATGATCTTTATAGGAATGAGCATTTTGGAATGGACCTTTTAGGCCTTTTCTCCTAGTTTATTATCTTCATTTCATAGTATATAATGTATGTTAGCCGCTGTTGTATTATTGCTACTTTTCTTATGTAGGTTTCTCAAGAGTGTCTAACCAGAACTTTACTCATTTTTCGCTAATGTTAGTTGTTCTTCTTGGTGTTCTCTCAGGGTTACACCATATGGACCTGAGTACATGTACTCACAGTCTCAGGTAGGCGTCTGAAATTATTGCAATTCCTTTATGCATTTAAACATCTCGAGACTTCGGTTTTATAACTTGCGTCTTCTCTTCATTGTGCTTCAGGGCTTGTATGGTCCTTACATGGGACAACAGTACCTTCAGGTATATGGAGTTCCTGGGGCAGTTAACTCACCGGGCTATCAATACGGGCAACTGAGTCAGAATATTCCCGGTGGTCACGGATATACAGCGGTTCAGGGTTATTCACATCCAGGAAGTCATGTTCTGCAGCATGGTGGGCCCAGTGCCACTTCACCTATGTCTGCTATTCAGTCTCCCTATCCTTTAGCTTCAACGCAGCCAAGTATCGTTGTCCAACCTCCTCAGTATATGCAGAGTAGCGGTTCTGATCAAACAACAGAGTGAAAAATAAAGTAACGTAAGTAATTCAGGGGTTAATCTAGATTGGTAATTACCGCTCACTTACATCATCTCAATGTTATTCATTGAGTTTTCGGTTCATGATCCTTCAAGACTGCAGAAAAGAGAAAGAAGTTAGGACAGCGGAAATGCTGCTACTCTGAGTAGTGGCAAGCTTGCTGTTCAAGCTTTTGTATTATCTAAGGTAAAGTTTGTTTCTTGAAATGTCCCTTGTAGTTTCATGACTTCCAATTGTTCAAGATCTCACCACATTACCGTTGTGTTACACAGGTCATAAGTAGTCTTGCTCACTGCAGAAGTAAAAAAAAAAAAATGGTTGCTCTCAAGTAAGCGGATGTTTTAGGACGAAGAGAAATGGAAGTCTCTGGCTTTATGCTTCTGTTATCTTACCCTTTCATCATGTGTGTAGCCACGACAAGCTTGCTGGTTTAAACTAATATTGAATGGCTTCCTCGGAAATAAGGCTTTTCGCGGTAAACCTGTAGTAATAAGTTTGGTGTACATAGAAAGTGCATATATTACATATACTGATGCATATAGAATGGTGGAATCAAAATCTGATTCTATTGATAGTTTAAGTAGTCTTCTTACTACACACTTCCTCAAGGCATAGGAGTGTTGGTAAAGATTTTAGGTCGGTTTCATGTCCTCTTGAGTCGAGTCCTCTGCATTGTAAGTAAAATGTTTATTAAATTTCGCTAAGCTGTCATGTCTGTGCATAATCTTAGGTCAGGGTTCTCCTCTTTTTCATATCTGTACAGTTTTTTAGACTGACAAATTGTTGTTCAGAATCTTCTGTTTCTGTATATGCCTCATCTTTCTGTTTCTTAACCCCATTTTTCTTGTATAGAATCTCGTTTTTTGAGATGAACATTCGAAAGTTTAGCTAGACTCATCGTATATATATATATATAACCATTTTCTAAGAAATAGAATTTACATGTTGTTTTCCAACTACCCATAATAATAGTCAACGAAAATAATAGAATTTTTCTGTTATTGTTTCTCTTCTATCTCTTATTCTTTTCCCAGTTCTCCTACCCCGATTAACAAATATGGTCCTTCTCTTGCGAACAGTTTTGGAGACTGAGACATTCGTTACTCTCAAATTTTAGTCATTTATTTTACTCTAAAAATGTTTGCTTTTCTTCGTTATTAATTTTAACAGTACAGATAAAATATACAAATAAGATGGGCCAAGAAGCCGAAAAGGTATTAGGGGCACGTGGCGACGCAGAAGACAAATGATGCCTCAAAAAATGCAGTTATTTGCGGGTCCCACGTGGTAGCCACGTGTAACGAGCAACAAGGATCCCATCCTTTTTGCATTTTGCCCCCCTTCGTCACACAAATTTCTTCTGTGAGCTCCTTCTTTCTCCTAAGTTTGCCCATCAGGAGGAGACAAAGGTAACACTATCCATCACTAATATTTCCTTTGATGTGATTTCTCGGTTTCTTCATGAATGTGTGATGATACGTTTGCAATGTAGCTTCTTTTTAAAATCCCTAGACTTGTAATCTAGCAATTGCAGAATCCCTATTTTCTTGTAGTTCGGTTATGAGGGCAATGTGGGATCGATTTTTGCAATATACACTAGAGGAGTTTTTTTCTTCAAGCTTAATGAATATTTGTTTTTTGAAGTTGAACTAATTTACAGGTCAAGTGGGTTTCTGGTTTTATGAGCGATTATGAAATTTTCTGGGTAGAATTGTATGGTTTTTTGTAAGATGGAGAGGTACGAATCATCAAGCTAGCTTTCTCATAGTTTCGACTTTCTGATTCAACTTATTTTTCCGTGGTTAGATTCTGCTCTTCAGGAGAAACTTGAATTTTTTAGGGTTCGAATATGTTTTCTCCTTAATGATGATTGATGAATAAATCTGGAAAATTTGAGACACTCGGTTTTTTTCCAACTACAGTTTGGGCATGACCTTGTGAGCTTTTCTCTATGTGACATTGTGCTACATTTGTGTGTAATGCAGATTCACTGATATTACCATTTTCTAGAAGCAAAACGAGCCAGAGGGCAACATGAGTCTGTGTAGCGATGGATTATCAAGCGATCAGTATTTCTTGGTTAATTTCATCATGAGCAATTATTTGGGTCCTGATGTTTATTCTGATAACCCAAGAATTTCAGCATCTCAAAGATTAGCCAAAGGTTTACCACCTTACACTTTAAATCACATTGGATCTTCATCTCTAACTGTAGCTCAGCTACAGTGCTTGTACTCTTATGTACTGAGAAACGCCCATTCCAGCCTCCTCCTCCATCCAGACATGATTTATATGTATTTGAAGGGATGTCTGCCTTTGGAACCCGCTGGAAAGTTTCCTCAGTTCACATATTTTTTCCCAACGAATCTGCACGTGCAGAAAAGATATTCCCCAAGCCATGAGATTGTGAAAGGGATTGTTGTTATCGATGATCCTGCAGTAGCATTCATTAGCAAGGAAGACCTTCAGAGATTCAGTTGCTTGTCTCGTTTGAACGACCTGCACATCGATAGAGTTGTGTCTTTATCTCCTCGACCTGTGCAGCTGAAAGAGAGCAGGGTAACAGAGCAGGACTGTTCGAGAAATGGGGTATCCAACGGAGCTTTCTCTGGCCAAGACTTCGATTCATCTGCAGATCCTGGAGAAACGTGCAAGCGAATGGAGGAAGAAGCAGTTGCTTGCCATGCTATTTGTGTTACCAGCAAAACTTCAGAAAGCCAGGGAACGGAGCATGGCAGCTCAAAAAACGGAGAAGCAGCATTCAACGGACTTGTCTCTGACCAAGATCACAATTCATCCGCACAGCTTCAAGTAATATGCAAGAGAAAGAAAGAGGAAAAAGAACAATCATGTTTATCCCTAATAGAATCAGTAGCTGATCATTCTGTTTGCGGAATCAGTAAAACCCCAGAAAGATTTCGGGAGACATACAAGAGAAGGCGGTTAAAGTACTCACAAACAAAAGCAACAAACAAAAATGGCGAAACTCATATTGAAAGTGACAAAACTGGTAAACCCACCAGTATGGCACTTGCGCCCATTGTTCCTCCTGAAACTAAGAAATGCGATGCAGGGCCGTCAGGAACAGCCACTAAAGGAACTCTAAGACCATCCACTGGTGCTGTCGATATTGGTGTTAACAAAGTTGCATACTTTTTTCGGGTTGCCTTGCCCGGTGTCCGCAGAGATGAAGGTACATTCGTTCTTCGTTACCCATCTAACTATTTCAAGAGGTCGCATCAGGTCTAACTGGTGCAAACATGGATTGACTTGCTCTTTTTCTGCAGGTGAATTCAGCTGTGAGATTGAATCAGATGGAAGGGTTACATTGGAGGGATCTAGGACAGGAGGGAAAACGATCAATAGGTATTCTCGGGTTTTCAAGATGCTCTCTCCGCCTGGACCGTTCAAGCTGTGCTTTAGCCTCCCAGGACCAGTTGATCCACGGCTATTCTCTCCTAACTTCAGATCAGATGGTATCTTCGAGGCTGTCATCATCAGAAACAATAACCCTTAACTAACAACGGAGGTTCATACAAGTAACTGGAAACTTCAAGATCTCTGTAAATCTTTATGCGTAGTGGATATAGAAGGTAGGACAATTAAAACAGCATGTACGAACAATTTTCACTTTTTGGACATAGCTCTTTTGGGTTTTCCTAACTTTCAGTTTCTATACTTGATCACTGAATAAAAAACTGAAACAGTGTAACCTGTTGATCCAAAGTCCGGTGAAAATTTATTTGTTTTCCTGGTATGAAGTCGGTCTAATTTGGTTACTAATTGCTGGAAATTTTCAAAACAATAGATGTTTGCAGTTTGCACCCGTCGTGACAGGATAAATAGACAAGGAGCTCTTGTAGATAATTGACTAAACTTTCATAGGAGTCAAAGCATAAGCATATTCCATGCTCATTGAAATAAAATAATGAAAAATATAAAGACTTGTTCATCGTTATAAGAACCCTTTGTCCTGTACAGATGAATTCGAAATTTCCACAAACAAAAAAAAGAAAAGCTCTAGATTCGACGATGCCAGTAAGGGTATTGTCTTCGCTTGATGTAGCTCGAATACAATGGTACCATTTCAAAGCGATCATAGTCGCAGGAATGGGTTTATTCACCGACGCATATGATCTCTTCTGCATTGCACCGGTCATGAAAATCATTAGCCATGTTTATTACAACGGAGGCTCCATCAACACAGCCGTTCTCTCCACTTCTTACGCTATCGCTTTACTCGGCACAGCCACAGGTCAACTCGTCTTCGGTTATCTGGGAGACCGAGCCGGTCGTCGCCGAGTCTACGGGATTTGTCTTATATATGGACTACACTACTTGATATTATTAAATTCAAAAACCTTTTATTTTCGGAAATTTTATTATTTAATTAAAAAAATTCCAAAATAATCCATAAATTCTTGTAAGAGGAACTGTAAAATGCTAGAATTTATATTGAAAAATTATGCTCTTTTTGTGGACTATATAGTACATAAACAATGTGTGATTTTATTAAATTCAAAAAGTTTTTATTTCAAGGAAACTTTGTCGATTAATTGGAAAATAGTCCAAAATAGTTGATAAATTATCGTAAGAAGTACTGTAATATGCTAGGATTTTATATTGAGAAACTATGCTCTTCTTGTAGACTATATAGTCCATAAACATTGTGTGATTTTATTAAATTCAAAAAGTTTTTATTTCGGGAAACTTTGTCGATTAATAGGAAAAACATCCAAATTAATTGATAAATTTTTTTAAGAGGTATTGAAATTTGCTAGGATTTTATATTGAGTAATTATCCAATTGTTGTGTACTATATAGTTCATAAAAATTGTGTAATTTTATTAAATTCAACAACTTTCTATTTCGGGAAATTTTGTCGATTAATTGGAGAATAATCCAAAATAATTGATTAATTATTTAAAGAGATACTGTAATATGCTAGGATTTTATATTGAAAATGATGCTCTTGTATTGTAATTCATACTCCATAAACACGGTGTGATTTTATTAAATTAAAAAACTTTCTATTTAGGGAAACTTTGTCGATTAATTGAAAAATAATCCAAAATAATTGATAAATTATTGTAAGAGGTACTGTAAAATGCTAGGATTTTATATTGAGAAATTATTCTCTTGTTGTGTACTATATAGTTAAATTAAAAAACTTTATATTTCGGGAAACTTTGTCGATTAATTGGAAAATAGTCCAAAATAATTGATAATTATCGTAAGAGGTACTGTAATATGCTAGGATTTTATATTGCAAAACTATGCTCTTGTTGTAGACTATATGGTCCATAACTATTGTGTGGTTTTATTAAATTCAAAAAGTTTTTATTTTGTGAAACTTTGTAGATTAATTGGAAAAACATCCAAAATAATTGATAAATTATTTTAAGTATTTTGCATCATCTCTCAATTATTATAGATTATTTTCCAATAAATAGACATAGTTTCCTAAAATATAAAGTTATAGAATTTTATAAAATCACTTAGTTTTAATGGACTATATAACCCAATACATGAGCATACTTTCTCGAGATATTAAATCCTAGAATCTTACATCATCTATCAATTACTATGGATTATTTTCCAATTAATCGACAAAGTTTCCCGAAATAGAAAGTTATAGAATTTTATAAAACTACTTAGTTTTTGTGGATTATATAATCCAATACATGAGCATAATTTCTCAGGATATAAAATCCTAGCATTATACAACCTCTCTCAATTATTACGGTTTATTTTCTAATTAATCGACAAAGTTTCCCGAAATAAAAAGTTATAGAATTTTATAAAACCATTGTGTTTATATGGATTATATAATCTAATACATGTGCGCAATTTCTCAAGATATAACATCATAACATTTTACATCACCTCTAAATTATTATGGATTATTTTCTCAATTAATCAACAAAAATTTTCGAAATAGAAAGGTATAGAATTTTATAAAACTATTTAATTTTGTGAATTATATAATCCAATACATGAACATAATTTCTCAAGATATAAATACCACACCTCTTCGTTATTATGAATTTTTTCCAACTAATCGATAATTTTTTCTAAAATAGAACGTTATAGAATTTTGTAATCCACTTAATATATTTATGAGCATAAATTTTCTAAGATATGAAGTTTAGTATTTTTTCAAACAACGTGCCGTTCAGGTCTATGAAAAGCTGCCGTCTATTGTAATATATACAATAGATTCTTAAAAAAAAATGAGATTGCACTGCATTGTGTTTCTTTATAAAAATATAATTAATTCTGTAAAGAACAAAGTTTGACCTGTCAATCCACAAGACATCTGATAAAAACAAGTCAGGAGAATCATGATCTTGTTGTACTAATTTTTAATCATTTAATGGTTTGATTAATAAATATATAATATAACACCACATTTTCATGAAGTGGAACATTTTTTAAAAAGTGAATAATGTAAAAGTTGAATTGTTAACTCAGTGGTACTAACTTTACAGAACATCTACTCGTATAAATGAGATAAATAATCGGGACAAAATACATAATAATTAAACAAAAACATATGATAAGATCTATTCGATGTGGAGACACGTGGTCTGATATGATCGAGCGATTTGGGAGCACGAACTCTATGTAGAAAAAGACCCTTGTCTAATTGTATTACGTCGTAGATCTATTATTTTGTAATTAAAGCCCAAAAAAAAAGCATAGAAGGATATCATATTTTGTATTTTCAAGTTGTCTTGCGTTTATAAAAAATATCATAAACTGTCGCAGAATTTGAAAACTATGATGTTGAAATTATTAATGTGTAGAATTATATCAAGTTGTCGAATAAGTACTTCAAATTCAATTGTTTATATTATATAAAAAAGACTAGTAGAGGAGAAGTGATTGGTAGGGCATAAAAAAGGGTACTTGAGAAAGTGGCAAAGCACTAATATTCATAAAATCACATGCTCTTTCATCGACTCCATGTTCGTCTCCTCTTGCACTAACCCCATCTGTCTCTTCATTTTTTTTTTGTATTGTTTTTAAATGATATATACTTTTGTAGAAATCTGTATTATTTTCTTCTAAAATATTGTATTTACCGTAATTTACACTACATCCAACGATTAAGTGTTTGTGTGTGTGTTTATCATGTCTATATAATGAAGTATAAGCTGGTAGAATAAATCACTCGTGGTTTCCTATAAATAATTTAGTTATATCATGAGTTTTTTTTAAGTGATATCATGATGTGCACGAAATGTTCCTCCAATCACCAAATAGAAATATTAAATTCTATTTTATATACAAGTTGTAAATATATATATATATATATATATATGATATTTGGTTTACGTACGTATGTAGAAATATGAGAGGATAGTTTTTGAAGTTTGAATATGAGCTTTTAAATATATATAAATATATGGTAGTTTTAAAAAATTTAGTGAGAACATTGAATTAAACTATATGACTTAAAAAAGGAAGATGTCGGGAACGCATAGCACAGACGGTTGCATGTGTCTTCTCCGGTTACCTCGTCGCAGCCACATCATAATATATTAATAAAAAATTGCAGTTAAAAAGAAATAAAAAAGGGAGATTATGGAGAAAGACCAACGAGCACGTTATTATAGAGTTGCGACATCGATTTAGAGATGTTGATATATCATAACGTGGATCCTCTGTATTTGCATGTTCCTTATATGTTAAAACGTTTTCACCTTCATTAATATTGCTGTTTCTATTATAGTGGAAAACCTAAACACAATGCTTTAGTATGACTTTTAGAACGTTGAGCATTATACTATAGTCATGTAACATTTAGTAAACACTAAACCCTAGTCAATAGTGAACCCAAACCACACAAAAAAAAAAGTGAACCCAAACCACAAATAAATTGGGGAAAGTGATTCATTATACAAATGAATGTACAAAATGTGTCTTGGGTGCAAAATTTTCTTCTAGGATTTTATGCCAAATTTTTAAAAACTTCAGTCTTTCTACAAATTTCTATAAATTTTGATGTGTTATCCTGCAAAAGTATTTTGAATCGTCAATTTTCCCATATTTAAAATCATTTTCTGTCAATTAATATGAATCACTAATCCATTAATCAAATTCTCTCGTAAATAAAAATAATAAGATGTTTACAGAAACTTCAAATTCTAACCTAGTAACCAGTAATATCGAATGTTTAATTATTGAGTGTTGAGACTATTACAGTTTATCTAAACCAATAATTACAGTTTATCTCATAAGACGATATACTACCGTGGGTGACACTGACATTATTGTTGTCACAAGAAGATATATGATTTAAATGTCATTGTTGACACCCATTAGAAAAATCATATATTTTAGAAAAATATATTATATAATATCCAAAAGTTTATATGTATAATATGTAATTATATCAACTTATTTATTCTAAAGTCCTTATATGGAGAATAAAAGAATAGGATTAATGATCAATCTTTAAACGGTGATATAATTTTAATTGGAATAGAACAATGGATAGGTTATGACTTATGAGAGTTAAAAGAGCTCAGTGTGAGACTCAGGTGTGGTCTCATATATCCCACATTGGAAATTTAGTCAGAGTTTGTCTGATATATATAAGGGAGACCAAACCAATTAGTATGAGGCCTTTTGGGAAGAAGCCCAATAACAAAACCGTGCGGGTCAGGGTGGCCCAAAGCGGACAATATCATACTAATGAGTTTGGTGGGCTCGAAGTAGCAGTCCAAAGGAACGGGTCGTCACAGTTGGTATCAGAGCGCGGTCGGTTCTAGGATGAGTCTAGAAGGTCCGCTGGTATGCAACGAGGACGTTGCGATTTCAGGTGGGGGAGATTTGTGAGACCCAGGTGTGGTCTCATATATCCCACATTAGAAGTTTAATCAGAGTTTGTCTCATATATATAAGGGAGACCATTCCAATTAGTATGAGGCATTTTGGGAAGGAGCCCAATAACAAAACCGTGCGGGTCAGGGTGGCCCAAAGCGGACAATATCATACTAATGGGTTTGGTGGGCTCGAAGTAGCGGCTCAAGGGAACTGGTCGTTACACTCAGCTCACAATCTTACATGGATAAACCTATCAAATTGACAAAATCATATCACACTATCAAATAACATAATTAATGAAAATGTAAGAAAAAATCAACGTTGACTAAAGGTTATTATTTTTAGAATAAGAATTTTAGAGTTATTATTATTTTTTAAATGCCGTTTCTAACTTTTCAACCCCAATTCTTATTTTATCTTTTATTGAGAGGTAAATTTTAAATTCAATTTATTATGTTAAGATCAGTTAATGGAGATATATTTATTTTTTCCCATAATAATACGAGGTCTAAAAATAAATAAAAATATATATTATATTATCGTTTTAAAGAGAAAATAGTCTTTAATGTGGTTTTCTTCACGACCACCGAAGCATGTATGGTTCGGACGTTGGGATATATAACAAACTTTTACACGAAAGTGACAGACGACTTTAAATTTGGAAAATGCAACTTTAAATTAAAAAAGGTTAAAAATCTAATGAAAAAACAAGATTTTATCCTTGTCTTAATCCATGTTGCAATGGACCCCTTTTTAAATTATTTTCCACAAATCTACGCATATATGAGTCATGACAATGATTTTATATCACTATTCAGATATTCTTTTCACCAGATCTATATATAAGGAATTTTAATAATTAAAAAAGAGTTTATATTTTTATTATTTTTCGTTAGTCAATATTTCTATATAAAGTGTCGGAAACATTAAACTCCTCCAAATTCATTATTATCCTCTTAAAACAGTTTTTAGCCACTCATAATGCAAACTCCTCCGTTATCTTCTTACATTTTCCCCAGAAAATAAGTTATCTCTCGACGGTGAGAATTTTCACTACTGAGCACATTTCTCTTGGGAACTTGCTCCGATCTCCTTTTATAATCAAACAAAATCTTATTTTGTCATTTTTGTAGATTCCATCGACGGAGCCTGTCGGGAAAAGAAAATTTAATCTAAAAGTTTGGTAAATATCAAACGAGTCCAAATCAATCAACGCCTCTTTTTTCTGATTTATATATCGGAGATATTAAAGGCAAAGAAGAGTGGGCAGCATTCATAATTCCTCGGATTTACCGGAGAATCCTCACTTGAGAGAAAAACAGGAAAAAGGTGACCTTTTTCCCATAAAGTGAAGCAATCTTTCTGCTTCCATATAGCTTTCTACTAAAGAAACTAAAAGCAATCTTTGCCCTACCAGGTTTCTAGATGTTTCACTTCTGTTGATGATCTTATATTTAGTCTTCTACTCTTAGATTTTATCGAGAAAATTCTTGTGGGTTTATCAAATTTATCATTTTGTGAATTGATTTTGGTTCAGATCTGAATTGTGAAATATTTAGTTTTTTTTTGTTTGGTTCATGGAAGAATTAATGTTTGAAACTTCATATGGTGAATCACTGAATTAACTGATCTGAATTTTGATGGTATTTAGGGTTTAGTTGAACAATGAAGGGAGCGACTCTTGTGGCTCTCGCCGCCACGATCGGAAATTTCTTGCAAGGATGGGACAATGCCACCATTGCTGGTTTGTTCTTTTTTTCACTCTTTTTGCTGCAATTATGCATTTGTCTCGATCATCAACCTCAAACAGATTATTATCGTTTGAGATATAATTGTTGTTTAATGAATTGATTGCAGGAGCTATGGTTTACATCAACAAAGACATGAATCTACCAACCTCTGTTCAAGGTCTTGTGGTGGCAATGTCTCTGATCGGTGCCACAGTCATCACGACTTGCTCAGGACCGATATCTGATTGGCTCGGGAGACGCCCAATGCTCATTTTATCATCAATCATGTACTTCCTCAGCGGTTTGATCATGCTATGGTCTCCAAATGTTTATGTGCTGTGCTTAGCTAGGCTTCTTGATGGGTTTGGTGCTGGGCTGGCCGTTACGCTTGTCCCTGTGTACATCTCTGAAACCGCTCCACCGGAGATCAGAGGACAATTAAACACTCTTCCTCAGTTCCTTGGTTCTGGTGGAATGTTTTTGTCTTACTGTATGGTTTTCACTATGTCTCTAAGCGATTCACCTAGCTGGAGAGCGATGCTCGGTGTTCTCTCGATCCCTTCTCTCATTTATTTGTTGTTCGCCGTGTTTTATTTGCCCGAGTCTCCTCGTTGGCTGGTTAGTAAAGGAAAAATGGAGGAGGCTAAGAGGGTTCTTCAACAGTTGTGTGGCAGAGAAGATGTTACCGGTAAGGTTTCTTCTCCTTATCTTTCTTCGTGTTAATCATTTGATTTCCGCTATTAACAGTTCTTTTTATGTAAATGCAGATGAGATGGCTTTGCTTGTTGAAGGGCTAGATATAGGAGGAGAGAAAACATTAGAGGATCTCTTAGTAACTTTGGAGGATCGTGAAGCAGATGATGCTCTTGAAAGCGTTGATGAGAATGGACAAATGAGGCTTTACGGAACCCATGAGAATCAATCGTACATTGCTAGACCTGTCCCTGAACAACAGAGTACACTTGGTCTACGCTCTCGTCACGGAAGCTTAGCAAACCAGAGCATGATCCTTAAAGATCCGCTTGTGGATCTATTCGGCAGTCTCCATGAGAAGATGCCTGAAGCAGGAGGAAAGAGCGGAATTTTCCCTCATTTCGGAAGCATGTTCAGCACTAATGCTGATGCGCTTCACGGGAAACCAGCTCATTGGGAAAAAGACGTAGAGAGCCAATACAAAGACCATGATGACTATGCGACTGATGATGGTGCAGGTGATGATGATGACTCAGATAACGATCTGCGGAGCCCATTAATGTCTCGCCAGACCACTAGCATGGACAAGGACACGATTCCACATCCTACAAGCGGAAGCACACTCAGCATGAGACGGCACAGCACTATGCAAGGTAACACTGAGAGCAGCATGGGGATTGGTGGTGGTTGGCATATGGGTTATAGATATGACAATGGCGAATACAAAAGGTATTACCTTAAAGAAGATGGTGCTGAATCTCGCCGTGGTTCTATCGTTTCTCTTCCGGGTGATGGTGGCAGCTACATTCACGCTTCAGCTCTCATAAGCAAATCTGTGCTTGGTCCTAAATCGATTCATGGATCTGCCATGGTTCCCTCGGAGAAGACTGCTCCTACTGGACCACTCTGGTCTGCTCTTCTTGAACCCGGTGTCAAGCGTGCGTTGGTCGTTGGTGTTGGCATTCAGATATTACAACAGGTAAAATGACTTTTGATTTACATGCATTCACTTGGAATTATATCTAGTTTTATAATATTCTTCTATTCTTCTGAGACTTATTGTTAATCTTGTATGCAGTTTTCGGGTATCAATGGAGTTCTCTACTACACTCCTCAGATTCTGGAACAAGCTGGAGTAGACATTCTTCTTTCGAGCTTCGGGTTAAGTTCCATCTCGGCTTCATTCCTCATCAGCGGACTAACAACTTTACTCATGCTTCCAGCCATAGTCGTCGCCATGAGACTCATGGATGTCTCCGGAAGAAGGTTATTTGAGAAAACCTATAACATATCATTACTTTGATTCCTTTTTTGTTTTGTTTTGTTTTTTCTCATGATTCTGAAATCTTCTCTGGTTTTTTTCCTTTTACAAGGGCATTACTTCTCTGGACAATCCCGGTTCTCATCGTTTCACTTGTCGTCCTCGTCATCAGCGAGCTTGTACACATGAGCAAAGTCATAAACGCAGCGATCTCAACGGCTTGCGTCGTGCTCTACTTCTGCTTCTTCGTGATGGGTTATGGTCCTATTCCAAACATCCTCTGCTCTGAAATTTTCCCAACAAGAGTTCGTGGTCTCTGCATCGCCATTTGCGCTATGGTTTTCTGGATCGGAGACATTATTGTCACCTACTCTCTTCCGGTTCTCCTCAGCTCCATCGGACTCGTTGGTGTTTTTAGCATTTACGCTGTGGTTTGTGTTATCTCATGGATCTTCGTTTACTTGAAAGTCCCGGAGACTAAAGGTATGCCCTTGGAGGTTATCACAGACTACTTCGCCTTTGGAGCTCAAAACCAAGATAAAGCTTCTACTCCTTCCAAGGATATATAATTTGTAACCTTGATTCTTCTTCTTCATTTGCTCTTTGTACTTAAAAGATTTGGAACCCCTCTTTTTCTGTTTCTGAGAGACCTTGATATCGTTTTTGTTTCTTTTTCTTCCTTGTTTTTTCTAAATTTGGAACGTTGGACTTGGTGCAAATGCATCTATCTAACTAATACCGATACTTTCGTAGACATTAGTTGGATACACTATATAATCCTAACCTAAAAAAATTCAAACCCTAATAAATTTCATGTAAATACTTTTTTGGCAGCATATTTACATACCTAAAAATCATAAAACAATAAACCTAATCTGCTATTAACATGCACTTGACTGAGTGTGTAAAAAGGATAGTATTTCTCCTATGCAGTTTGCTAGTTGATAAAAGTTTTTTTAACTTTACCAGTTCACAAAAGAAAAACATACAAATTGTCATTTTTAGAGAATTTACCAAACTACTATGCTAAACAAACCCTAAACCCTGTTTTGGATTTAGTTTTAATACTTTTCCAATATCAAATAAGTTTACTGATGTGTGTAACCGAATCCAAAACTGAATTTCTAAGTTACCAATCGGTTCAGTGATTCTTGTAGTCCAAGTTCTGATGGTAAAGCAGATAAAGAAAACATAGCTTTAGGGTTTGGAGGTCTACTACAAAGAATATCAACAACCTCAAGACTATAGGAGGGAGGGTCTCTCAACGAAAACTCTATATACAATTTATCTTAGAGAGCCTTAGACCATCTCCATCAATGGTTCTTACTAAGAGTTTCTTAACAATATTTTAATAATATTTACATAACTTTTATTCAATAAGAACCCCTAAATTATTTTCTCTAATTTCCCCCTCCATCAATGGTTCTTATTAGGATTTCCTTCAAGAGAATTCATCTTTCTTCTCACTTTGTATAATCCAAAAACTAAGTGAGATTCTGT
>OVAU01000287.1:0-23018 GCA_900406315.1 Biscutella laevigata subsp. laevigata | reverse complement strand
AGGAAAATTAAGAAAGTTAGAAACGATGACTGGAACAGATCAGAATTTGCTGCAAAGAGGAAGCAACCTTAACAAATCTGGTCTTTGTTTCTAGTTGGAATCTTGTGTGGTTGATTTTCATCTTTTATTTATAGAAAGCAACATTGATTGGAAATTTAATTGAGTTTTAAGCTCACGACGAAAACATAACTAGTTCAAACTCCGCAGATCTGTACAGATGTCAAGAATCTATAGGTTCTAAGTTATTTGGACAGGGTCCCACTTTCGATCGTGACGTGGTTAGTGCTCGTCAACTCTTTGGTCCGACATTTCACTTTAAAAAAAATATATACATAAATTCTAGACAATCTTATAGATTTAATTAATTTTAAGAGATTCCTTTAAATATTTTGATAATTGTGATTCAAAATATGGGTCCTTTAATTATGAGTTTCTTCACACAAAAGCTATTAGCCTCGTAAGCCTGTAAAAAAGTCTTCAGATTAGTTACATCGGATTACATTTTCTGTGTATTACTATTACCTCCACGCTAATTAAAGTAATCAGAGATTCTAACATGTTTGATTAATAAATTNAAAAAAATATATACATAAATTCTAGACAATCTTATAGATTTAATTAATTTTAAGAGATTCCTTTAAATATTTTGATAATTGTGATTCAAAATATGGGTCCTTTAATTATGAGTTTCTTCACAAAAAAGCTATTAACCTCATAAGCCTGTAAAAAAAGTCTTCAGATTAGTTACATCGGATTACATTTTCTGTGTATTACTATTACCTCCACGCTAATTAAAGTAATCAGAGATTCTAACATGTTTGATTAATAAATTGGTAAATACGTTTTTGAAGTGATAACACGAAGCTTAATATTTTTGGCGCATCGACTATGATTTGAGTCCGATCAGATGCAATTTTTTGTAAGTAATTCGAATTTTGAAACTTCTCCAGTTTCTTCCTTTTATATGACCCAGTCTTCGGTTATTTCTGCCTTCCCTAAGGAAACTCCCAGCGACCAATCTTTGCCTAACACCATCTTGACCGGATTCAATATTCCGGCCATCGTCTCGCCGGGACAGACACAGCCTNTATTACCTCCACGCTAATTAAAGTAATCAGAGATTCTAACATGTTTGATTAATAAATTGGTAAATACGTTTTCGAAGTGATAACACGAAGCTTAATATTTTTGGCGCATCAACTAAGATTTGAGTCCGATCAGATGCAATTTTTGTAAGTAATTCGAATTTTGAAACTTGTCCAGTTTCTTCCTTTATATGACCCAGTCTTCGGTTATTTCTGCCTTCCCTAAGGAAACTCCCAGCGACCAATCTTTGCCTAACACCATCTTGACCGGATTCAATATTCCGGCCATCGTCTCGCCGGGGCAGACACAGCCTCTAGCAACCGATTTCAGTTCTCCTCAGATCTAATCCAGTTCCTCCANATCCAGTTCCTCCTGATCTCTTACTTTAATTCGGTTACTTCATATTGATTCGCGGAGGGCTTTTGCAAGTCGCTATGGAAGCTATCGATGAGTTATCTCAGCTCTCAGATTCGATGAAACAGGCTGCGTCTCTGCTCGCCGACGAAGATCCCGACGAGAAATCTTCTTCTAGGCGCCCGGCCACTTTCCTCAACGTCGTAGCCCTAGGGAATGTGGTGAGTTCCTTGCTCACTCTTCCTGCTTCTCGATTTGCTCGTGTTTGGTTTTTTGCTATTTTTCCAGTGTTCTATGCGGTCTCGTGGATCTTAGGATCTCGATTAGGGTTCTCGAATTGTCCTGGAGCTATAGTTTTGCTAGGACTCACTCATCGGTTAGAGCTTTCTTTGGTGTGTTTCTTTCATTTGTGGATATATGGTTACAAGAGATCTGGGAGCGAGCAGTGCAGGATGTTTTTTGATATTTGTAACTCTTAGAATTTCGTTTTTGGATATATATTTTAGAAGGAAATTCCCGGAAAGTGTCGAGTTTTTCCAAGTGGAAAATATATTAGATTTGCTTGTTAGATCCTCCTTTCCACTTCGGTTTTTTATCACACATTCAGTTACTTAAGTTGATTGTTAACAAGAAATTGCTTCATGGAGATGGTAATAGTAACTTAGGTAACTTTGAAACTAAAATCTGTCTCGTGTTCAGTCCTAAATTATCTTTCGTTGCATACTGTACCAGGGAGCTGGAAAGTCTGCAGTTCTAAACAGTCTAATTGGGCATCCAGTCCTGGTAAGTTGTATACCGAGTCTATGGGAGTTTCTTGTGGTTATCATTGGCTCATACCTTTTCTTAATATAATACTGCCCTATGTTGTGTCTGCTTGGTACACGTACTCTGAACAGCCAACAGGCGAGAATGGTGCTACACGGGCTCCTATAGTAATTGAATTGAGCAGGGAGGGTTCTTTGAGCAGCAAGACAATTATTTTGCAAATCGACAGTAAATCTCAACAAGTTACTGCAAGTAAGTCTCCCTTTATGAACATATGCAATTTAGCAATTCTATGTGAGGCTCTGTTTGCATTTGTGATATAAAGCATTCGATCAATCTACTCATGATGATATCACCATTGTATTATACATTGATAAATTTTAGGTGCTCTGAGACATTCTCTACAAGATAGACTTAGCAAAGGAGCCTCAGGGAAGAATCGTGATGAAATATACTTGAAACTTCGTACCAGCACAGGTTTGTCCTTTTTTACTTGCACAATCACAAGTAGCAAGCCTATCGACTCTCCAAGTAGCACATACTTAGCTAACCTAGATTTGGGTGGATGAATGTCTTTGAGATCAGTGAACTGGTCAGCTGTAATATATTGCCGCCCTTATAAACAACCTAGTGCACTAGTTTAGAGTTTTGAGATAATGGAGATTAAAAATAAAGAGTGCGCTTTTGAATATCAGTGAAGACAGATGACCTGCGCTCGCTATATTTGTAGTGTTAAGGTTTATTTGATCATCATAAGTTCATAACTTATTACTTTTACCATTTATGTTTCAGCTCCACCACTGAAATTAATTGATCTGCCTGGACTGGACCAGAGAATTGTGGACGATTCAATGGTGAGTCTTGGAACTACTTTGTGCCTTTGTCATGCGACTCATGCCCTTAATCCTGAGAACTATGAAACATAAGATCTCGACAGTTTTATCGGATTTCCTGCTGAAATGCTCACATAGATTTGTTATCATGTTTATCCTTAGTAAAATTTCGTTTGGTCTCTTTGCAAGATCGCTGAATATGCACAACACAATGATGCCATACTACTGGTTATAGTGCCTGCTAGCCAGGCATCTGAAATTTCGTCATCCCGAGCCCTGAAGATTGCAAAGGAACATGATCCAGACAGTGAGTACATCAGATTTTTGATATGTCTTTCTTTATATTGATAATATTCTGTAATTAATTATAACTGTCGACATACTAGCCAATCATCACTTCAGCTTGCTTAAAATACTCATTAGCCATCCTCACTCCCCGCTTTTAGGCACTAGGACAATAGGCATCATCGGCAAAGTTGACCAGGCAGCCGAGAACTCGAAAGCCCTTGCAGCTGTGCAGGCTCTTCTATCAAATCAGGGACCGCCAAAGACAACTGACATTCCATGGGTTGCTCTTATTGGCCAATCCGTTTCAATTGCGTCAGCACAATCTGGAAGTGGTGAGAATTCCTTAGAAACTGCTTGGCGAGCTGAGAGTGAAAGTCTCAAGTCCATTTTGACTGGGGCTCCACAAAGCAAACTTGGCAGACTTGCCTTGGTGGACACCCTTGCTAGCCAGATTCGTAGCAGAATGAAGCTCAGGCTTCCAAGTATCTTGTCCGGGTATTGCGTCTCTCCATATATTTACTCTCTTTTTTCATGAGCGTCATAATGTGAAAGTTGAACGATTTGTTTCACTTGTTAATCTGTTATTCTAGTCAAGGAGATACTTACATCTAGGCGTTAGACAGGAAAACTATCTTTTTTCTCGAGCTGCTCTCTTGTCCCCGAGAGTGTCAAAGATACCAGCCAGTCTTCTTTAGACTCACTAACCTAGATTTTCGAGCTTTCATCCATAGTAACAAAAATTTTAACATTCAGGTGGAGAAAGCTTGCCTTGTGTACTTTTAGGTGGCAGAAAGCAAACTAGTTAGATTCATTGTAGAAAATATATGTTTCTAAAATGAATGCACTGCCTAAAAGTCATTACATTATATTACATTATAGAGTTTGTAAATGGGTAGGAACAATACTGAATATGAATTGTTATAAGTCAAAAGAGAAAAGACCAAAAAATAAAGTAGTTGATAGTTAGATTGGATAAATTGCTGACCACTTTCTACACCAATACTTATTTTTTGGATAGTGATAAGTCTATCTTGCAATTTCACTGGTCAATGATCAGCTGTTTACCTCTCCCATTATGGGATTGCCCTCTCTTTTTTTTTTTTTGCTTTAGTTGTCTTTAGGTGTATGACATTGGTTATTTGAAAGCATACGACTTTCAAATTTCTGTGCAGGCTCCAGGGTAAGTCCCAAATAGTGCAGGATGAGCTAGCGAGGCTTGGTGAACAACTAGTTAGCAGTGCTGAAGGTACCAGGGCTATAGCTTTGGAGCTTTGCCGTGAGTTTGAAGACAAATTTCTTCTCCACTTGGCTGGTGGTGAAGTAAGTACTTTCCTACATTAGTAAATTAGATTTTAGTCAAAATTTCAAGAACGTATTGAAAGAGAGGAACTGTCCAAATGTTAGCAATCAGCCATTTCAGATTTGATGCTAGTGTAAGGGAAAGTCTCTAGCTAACATACATTAGGAAGGATCATATTATATCGTTGGGATTCTCATGAATCTGAGAGTGGAGGGTTATGTTTATTTTCTGTACCTGTCTATTTCTAGTTCATGAGCCGAATTCCCTTTTCAAGCTGGTGAATGTTTTTCTTTAAACAATTACTTTGTTCAGGGAAGTGGTTGGAAAGTTGTTGCAAGTTTTGAAGGAAATTTCCCCAACCGTATCAAGCAGCTTCCATTGGACAGACATTTTGACTTGAACAATGTTAAAAGAGTGTGTGATTGCTTCTTTCTTGTAATTTTCAGCACGACTCAAGTTTTGGGACTGGACTTGACGAAATGATCTTTGAATTTATCAGGTTGTTTTGGAGGCAGATGGTTATCAACCCTATCTTATATCTCCAGAGAAAGGGTTGAGATCGTTGATAAAGATTGTCCTTGAGTTAGCTAAAGATCCGGCACGTCTTTGTGTTGATGAGGTGTGCTATTTAAGTTTTATTTAGCGACATGCAGTAGGATTGAATTTCAGCAATTGACTGCATTTAGACTGGTCATGTCTCACTGTGCCACTTCAATTATTTTGGCTGTGTTGAGATTTTCACAAATATTTCCTAGTTCTGGTGCACTGTCTGTTTATTTAAGTCTTAATATATACCTTAATGTAGATGCAGCTACTTTTTTTGTTCCTACTTTAAAAATCATGCACTCTCTTATATCTCTGCTGAGTAACATGGTCTTAACTATTGATTAGGTTCACCGAGTTCTTGTGGACATAGTTTCGGCCTCTGCAAATGCGACCCCTGGACTTGGGAGATATCCTCCTTTTAAGCGAGAGGTAATAATGTGTTTTGGTACTTTATTCAATAAATCATTTTGCTAATAGCTGCTCGTTCCTAACTACTGATCAACCAGGTTGTAGCTATAGCAAGTGCAGCACTTGATAATTTCAAGAATGAAGCCAAGAAAATGGTGGTTGCACTAGTTGATATGGAACGCGCTTTTGTACCACCTCAACATTTTATCCGTCTTGTGCAAAGGAGGTATAACGGCTTGCCTTTCTTTGCATTTTTATTTTATATTCTTGATGGTTGTATATCCAGTATTATTTTGTATTCTTGGTGGTTATTGGTTGTATACTCAGACTTATTGATCACTCAACGTATTTTTGCTCTTTAAACGTTATGGATTGACCAGTGTTGAATCCCATAACTTATTTAGCCTTTTTTGTTTATTTGTGAACTGAACATTAGGGTTTTGATTGCAAGAAAAGTTTGGACCTCTTTAGAGAAGTATTTGCTAAGCCTAACTTAAACATAGATATTTTCTGTAGTGGTCTTATGCTTTTTTGTCAGAAGTATCTTGTATTTTGACTTGTGTCCTTTCCTTTGAGCCAATACCTTTAAAGGTAAAGCTCTCATGCTTTCAGGCCACTGCAATATGCTTCTTTAGAACCTCTATGTGTGGCTGCACTTTTGTATCCAAGTCTTCATAGTTCCACAGCTTCACATTTGTTGGACAAGTCAAGAAAATTACATTTTTATATGCTTGTTACTTTCATGGTTCATGACTGGAAATCATTTCTATCTTTCTGACGATGCACTATATTGGATTTCTCAGAATGGAAAGACAACGTCGCGAGGAAGAGCTTAAAGGACGATCTTCTAAGAAGGGACAAGATGCAGAGCAGTCCCTTTTAAGCAGGGTGTGTCTTCATTCTAAATCAATTTAGATCCACATAGTGGAAAATGCTTTTTTTATTTTACATGGAAGTGCTTAATGTAGAAATTCTAATACCTGCATGTATATCAGGCTACTAGTCCTCTGCCAGATGGGACAACAGCTGGTGGTAGCTTGAAATCAATGAAAGACAAACCTTCTTCGCAAGATAAAGAGACGTCGGAGGTCTCTGGCCTAAAGACTGCTGGACCTGAGGGGGAGATAACAGCAGGTTGTTATCCTAAGTACTTGATTTTGCATGATTTTATTGCGGCAAAGTTTTCTCTTAGTCCAAGTACTTGATTTCTTCATGTCTTTTTATTCTTCATCACTTAAGCATTGATAAATCTAATTACTCTGTCATGTAGGGTACTTAATGAAGAAAAGTGCAAAAACGAATGGATGGAGTAGGCGATGGTTTGTTCTGAATGAGAAAACTGGAAAGGTTAGTATTTTGAACGTATATCCTTGGGGTGTTGAAAGAAATATTTAGCAAAAGAAAAAGCACTTTCTCACTTGCTGACTTTATCATTTACCTTTTTGTAGCTTGGTTATACCAAAAAGCAAGAAGAAAGAAACTTCCGGGGCACTATAACTTTGGAGGTATCATTTTCTTCTTAGGCTTTTTTTTCTCCTGTCAAATTGAACTATACTTACAAAATTATAATAATATTGATTCACATTCAGCTTGTTATTTTCTTCCACAATGGTTCCTTCATAGAGAGTGACAATTACTTTTTTATCGTAAAGCTTTCAGATTTTTAGTAATACTGTTTTTATGGATGACAAAATTTGGATGCTCTGTACATAACCTTTTTCCTTGCATGTTTTTGTGGTTGAATTTCCTAAAAAAATTTGTTCATTCACTCAGGAATGCACTATTGAAGAAATTCCCGAGGAAGAAGTAGAAAAATCAAAGAACTCAAAGGATAAGAAGGCGAATGGACTTGACTCAAAAGGACCAGGCCTTGTATTTAAAATAACCTGCAAGGTTCCCTATAAGACTGTACTAAAAGGTACTAGAATCAGTCGTTATCAGAATTAAAACTTCACAATCCTCGACGCACTCGTTTATGAGATTTTCCTCTAAACTATTATGTTGCAGCTCATAATGCCATCGTGCTTAAGGCTGAGAGTGTGGTCGATAAGAACGAGTGGATTAACAAGTTGCAAAAGGTTATCCAGGCTCGAGGAGGACAAGTGGGCAATGTTTCCATGAGACACAGTCTTTCAGATGGTTCACTTGTATGTCTCCCAGGCTAACATTTATGCTTAACCTTCTTTCATTTCCCCCTTGCTTAAATCTATGCTAGAAATTATTGTTGTTGTCTTAGTCTACAAGAAATTATCGAGTTGTTTGTTGTTGAATCATTTTTGTAATAGAAGCGTCAAACGCCTATGGCTAGATATGATGCTTTTCTTTAACTTAAAAGAAGTTTTGTTTGGCATTCAAGGTATATAGTGTTTATATCCTGATGGTGGTTACTATGGTTTTGCTTTCTTATCGGTATTTCAGGATAAGATGGTTAGGAAACCCATTGATCCAGAAGAGGAACTCCGGTGGATGTCCCAAGAAGTACGGGGCTATGTTGAAGCTGTTCTTAACAGCCTTGCAGCCAATGTTCCAAAGGTCTACTATTCTTACTCTAAAGCTCCAAGTTTTCTTGTCCATTGCTTTTCCTTTACCGATATTCCTCGGTGAGGCTTCTAAGCAATGTGAATTCAACATGAACAGGCTGTTGTTCTTTGTCAAGTGGAGAAAGCAAAGGAAGACATGCTGAATCAACTATACAGTTCTATTAGGTTCGATGTACTTTCCTTCCGTGTGCTGAATTTCAATTTTAGTTATTGTGTGTAGTGTGCATATTTGTGATCTCTTGTATTTGATCTCCAGTGCAATAGGCAATGAAAGGATCGAGACATTGATTCAAGAGGATCAGAATGTCAAAAGACGAAGAGAGCGTTACGAGAAACAATCCTCTCTTCTATCGAAGCTCACGAGGCAGCTTAGCATTCATGACAACCGAGCAGCTGCTGCTTCAAGTTGGTCTGACAATGGTGGCACAGGTAATTCAAAAGCACGAAAACCGAGTCGGTTTATTTCTTTTCATACTTTTATATTTGTTTTTGTTGTTACCCACAGAAAGTAGCCCAAGAACCAGTGGAGGTTCTTCAGGGGATGATTGGATGAACGCCTTCAACGCCGCTGCTAATGGATCATCAGACTCAAGGTACGGTTCGGGTGGTCACAGCCGTCGCTACAGTGACCCTGCTCAGAACGGAGATCTACCATCACCAGGCTCTAGTAGCAACCGGCGCACCACCCCAAATCGGCTGCCACCAGCACCACCATCGACAGGTTCATCTTACAGGTATTAGAACCTGAACAAAAAAAAACTCCCGGATGATTGATTGGGTCCCCTTTTCTGGGACTAAGTTACTCTTATTTTTCTAGTTTAAGAAAGGGTTCGGATGATTGTACTACTGTTTTGTCTTCTTTGTAGATAGATTATTATTATTATTATCACACATGTATTTGCAGCTTTAAGGGTTTTTGGTCTCATGAGTAAAATCTGCTTGATTTTTGGTTTCTTTCGTATTCAGCCTTTAGATACCTCTCTTACAATTATTATACTTACATGTCTCTCACATGATAAGCCGAATTACGTAACCATTGCTGGTTGCACCAAGAATAAATTTTGTACATGGAACCATCATTTCTTGGATTTCTCCTTCTTTTACCTCAGTTTCCTGGGAAATCTTGTACAAACTGATTATGAACGAGACAACCAAACACTTAACTTTCTACGAAAATATCATATCTGACTTGAAAACACTGTCACATGAACGCAAGAAGTTGCTTACGAAATCGTTTCTAGTTTGTAAAATTTTGCCGGATTGGGTAATATACTAGAGTTTTGTATTTTTGAAAATATGGGAATTTGGTTGATAATAGTATGAATTTTAAGAAGTTTTATAAAATATTAATATTTTGCAAGAAAATACGATGAGAGATTTGGTAGATAATAGTTCACCGAAATTAAGATATTTTGTAAAATCTTAGAAGTTTATATTATGGGAAATTAAACNAGAAGTTTTATAAAATATTAATATTTTGCAAGAAAATACGATAGAGATTTGGTAGATAATAGTTCACCGAAATTAAAATATTTTGTAAAATCTTAGAAGTTTATATTATGGGAAATTAAACTAGTTTAGTGGATAATAATCAACTAGAAAAACTGAAATATTTTGTAAAAAGCAATAAATTTTATTTTTGTGAAATTGTGTTGAGTATGGAAACATCACGCATACGTTTTTTCATGTATAATTAAATTATTTTTCCTTTGAAAATTATTCAAACACATATTTCGAGTTTTTGCCCAATAAAAAGATAGTTCAGGGATAAAACTAATAGATATCGACAGAGGAGAAATGAAGAGATGACGAAGTCAATCAGTCACGATGACTTCTTTCGAACGTAGCNCCTTTGAAAATTATTCAAACACATATTTCGAGTTTTTGCCCAGAAAAAAACTAGTTCAGGGATAAAACTAGTAGATATCGACAGAGGAGAAATGAAGAGATGACGAAGTCAATCAGTCACGATGACTTCTTTCGAACGTAGGCTGTGACTCGGTTCATGTTGGTCTCCAACGCTCAATCTCTCCTTCAACTTCGTCTGATTCCTCAGAAAATTTAGGAGCCTGGTCGTGTGGGTGTTGTGACATTCTTCTTTTACTATGGCGACGAGGTCTCTCTTTGTGTGTTTCTCTATCTGAACTCACTTCACTTGATGAACCACTCTTTCCATTCCCGTTGAGTTCTGCGGACGCTAGGACGCTTACACCGTTTCCTGAGCTTCTTCGGTGTCGTTTTCCTTTCCTGCTCCGATCAGAGTCGAGATCTCGGGTCTTGTGCCTATCTCTCTGTTTCCTTTTGTCTCTGGGACTAGTCTCAACACTTCTATTCCTCTCATTTCTTCCATCGTCTCGAAGGTCTGATCCTTTATCGGAATGATATCTGCCTTCACTCGAGTCTCTCTTGTTCGAATATCTTGACCTGCTTCTTTCATGCCTATGTTTCGACTTATCACCAGTTGTATGAACCCTATCATGTTCATGACTCTCCTCTTGATCAGCAGATGACCCT
The DNA here is from genome assembly GCA_900406315.1 of Biscutella laevigata subsp. laevigata. NCBI lineage: Eukaryota > Viridiplantae > Streptophyta > Magnoliopsida > Brassicales > Brassicaceae > Biscutella > Biscutella laevigata. Next base: position 12,384 of record OVAU01000287.1, on the reverse strand, counting down.
TCCCTGTTGTATTTTCTTGAACTCCTATAGGTTCTTATGTCCTTTTTGTTATCCATCTGTTCTTCATCTTCTGAATATGTGCGTCTTCTGGCTTCTCGTTCTTGACCTGTCTTTCTCCCGCCACAGTCATCTCCATCAGAAGAAGCATCATCAGAATACCTCTCATGGATTCTTTTCTTTATCACCCGATGTCCAGGAGAGTTTTCAGACCATCTGCTTACATGATGCGATGTGTCCTTAGCATATCGTCGCTCTTCATACATCTCCCTCTCTAAACTACCTTCTCTAGTACTTCGAGGACTTTCATCTCCATCACGACAGTTCTCGTCATACCTGCTAAGGTTGTGCCCACGTGTACGGTCCCGGGTACCACCATGATTCTTAAGGCTCTTATAAGGAGGTTTATATCCATCATTCACATGATCATGGTCCCTCGGTCTAGATCGTTTTGAAGGTTGCCTGACATGGAAACAGAACACATGAACTTGACTCTCAGTAATCCAAATTAAGCATTAAACAAACTGGGAAGTAAGTCGAAAGATATAATACAGATTCTTAGAAGTTAGATATAGATTAAGCTACCTATGTGAATCTGTTGGTAGATCTGATCTCAAATCATTTAACGACCCTGAATATTCACGCTCCATGTGGTTCAAGTATTCGTCTGTATAACCAAATAAAGCCGTCATTTTGTGGATCCAGAATCTTGGAGGTGGCTTGTCATGGTCAGCCCATTCATAGTCTCCACCCGGGTTTCGGAAACAATGGATAAAATTGCAAGCAGATCCACGAGAGCAAGTCTGTAAAGATAAATGGAAATCATGAACTAAAAATAACGCCAGAAACTGGATTCCCACGGGATGCACCAGATGAAGAGTCATACTTTGAGCCTGGACTTCATGTATTCCCCACAGATGGCAACTTTCCATCTTGAGATGTTGACAAATTCACATTTCACCTAGAATGTCAGCAAGCCAAAAGCAATCAGAAATCAAGCCTCAATGTACACATCTGCAATCAATGCATAATCTACCAAAGTGGAACTACCAAAGTAACAATAATGTTCTTTGACATATATAATTGTTCAATTGAAGATGTACTCATGTACAGTGGTTTTCTTGCATATTCGTTTTAAAGGAGAAAGCTGACAGAAAATCCACTTAAAATTATACCTGTTTACCAGCAAAATATCGACCATTAATCGAGTGGTAGGCAAGAATAGCTGATTCCAGAGATCTGTAGTGTACATACGCATTACCCTTCAAGTGAAATGAGCCATTTCTACACACCTGAAACGGACATATAAATTTTTCTTTTCAGAAGAAAAAGGGTAGGAGAGGGAGTCAAACGTCAGGAAATATCTACACACATTTTATTATCAAACACGGGCTGTTCCTGTTGCTCATTCAATAATAGTAAAAGAGTTTTCACAATGGATAGCCAAGTGTGGCTACAGATTCAGAAACTACTACATTCATATGTTGTATGAAATGAAGGCTGGCATTGTAAAGTAAAGCGGGAAAGAGGGAGAAAGGAAAAGGAAGTGAGGAGCAGAAAAGAATCAGACAGACCTTGAAATTGATAAGTTCTCCATACTTCAGGAACTCAGTATGAACATCTTCGTAAAATTCTTCGTAACATCGTTCAGCCTCCTCATCAGTATACTGAAGGAATATGAGGGGAAAGGAAAGAGTAAACTAATAAATGACCAAAACCAAGGAAACAAGGGAAAATATATATATGTGAGGTCCAGTAGTTGCAAAATCAAGCAAACCAGGATAGCTACAGCCTTACAAAATTATAACAGCATAAGTTCCTTTCAAGACACTACAAGCCCAAAGCAACCCACCCGTATGAAGCCACTGTTGTGTTCTTAATTCAGGAAAATCAATAACTTTCCAGGTATTGAGCATTGTACGGATCACTTTTCCAATATCAATCACTCCCCAGTAGGAAATCAGAAGGCATTCAAAGCATGAGACATGAAACACCGACAAACAATTGGGACTGACATAACATATTAAAAATCAATAACTACAAATATACGAGACATCAAGTTATAGTAAGTGTGTCTATTTTATTGCTATGAAGGCCCGAGAGAGGCTCAAAGACAGGGTAAAAAATTGTGTAATCAAGATCACAAGCACATAATATCTAATCTACCAATCAAGTAGGATACAAAGAAGTGAACCGTAACTCCAACCTGGCCCAGATTATAATCATGCACCTCCAATGAAGGGAATCCATCAATGTCTGATGTAAGTTAAAGAAGATGGTAACGATTAAAAGAAACAAACAGCACAATTATGTCAATTCAGAGCGCACACCAAAACAGAACAAAAAAGAAGCAGACGAACTGTGGCAATTTTTATTCAGATAATGAAAGTTGATAGTAGTAGAGAAGAACTAATTATTATCAGGATACAAGTATCACGAGATGACAGCGCTTACAGACCTCAAGCCCCTCATCTTGTTCCCAAGCAATGCCAGGACCATTATACATGTTCTTCACAAGCAGAGTGCAAGATTTATCAGGGTAGAAATGAACTCTGCTGCAACGAGGGCCAAATAGACAAGCTCCAGTCTTCATATGGAAAGGACAATGAGCTTTATCCTGGGGATTGAGCAAAAAAAGAGGCAACATAAGAGTGATACATACTGAGTAATACATACTGAGTAATACCGTCTCAATCAAGGGATACAACAATCACCTGCTCAGTTCCGAAGTTGGGTACTTCTTGTGCAACATTCTCCAGTATCTGTTGAGCAGAACTAACATTCTGATACTTAGGAAAAGCTTCGGGTCCTGGAGGTAGAGGATTTGATGTAGGCCTATCCGAAATCTGCAAAACAAACTCTACATTAGAAACTTACCAAAAATCAGAATACTGAAGATGTATGTTCACATAGTTGATGGTTAGATACCTTGTCTCCATCCACCTGAACCACCGATTTCTTTGGAACTCTCACTTTTTTCTTTCTGAGAATGATCTCGTTTCCCTGAAAAATAATTTCTGGAGGCCCTTCTTCGATATATTCATATTCAGCATCCTCATCCGCATCGTCAAGCTTTCTCAACTCGTCTTGATCCTTCCAACGCTTTTCTTCCTCAACCCGCTTAGCTTCTTCTTCCTCCTCTTTCTTCCTCTTAATCTCCATAGCCTCTCTCCAAAGTCTCTCGCTCTCCTCAAACTCCTTAAGCACCTTCTCTCTCATCCGAGCCTCCTCTTCCTCAATCTCCTTCAGCCTCTTCTGTTCCGCCCGATCGTTTAACTTTGCCTCCGCTTCTTCTCTCTCCTTGGACGCTATCTCCTTTCTCACCTGCTTCCTCTTCATTTTCTTCATCGCTTTTCGCTTCTCCTTGCGGCTCATCTCCACCGCTTTCTCTTTATTCTCTTCCAACCCTCCTGCCGCTTCTTCGAGTCGCTCCCCTTCCTTTTCGTTCTTCATCTCCATATTTCCGGTCGCTTTTAACCCCCGCGGTGGTGAAATCACTGGGCGCCGAAAATATTCCACAAGACGGAGAACAGAAGAGAAGGCACCGATCATGACTCGCTTGCCAACTTAAACCGGGACTTGACTGAAACCGACGGAAAATTGGATCAAACCACACTAAACCGTAGAATCCAACTTGGTTTACCTATTTGATTTTGGAGTCCAAATTGCTGGTTTAAAAACTTCGTCTTTTCTTTTGGGTATCAAGCCGATTTGGCAAAATTTCTCGACCTTTTCACAGTTTTGATTTGTGGCTTTCCAAGTAAAATTCGAATCTCAATCCATCTTCTACAACGAAGGTTTCGAATGGCTCGTCTTTATGTATTTGTGTTTCATATCCTTTCTAATTGTTAAGTAAAGTTATCGTTTTTGTATTGCGTTGTAGATTGCTGAATCTTTGTACAAATTGCATGCATTGTACTTCCTTCTCGGGTTTCCCTTTGTCTCTTGAGAACGCGCTTGATCTTCTCCAACGTTTCTTCAACTCCGCAAACCAGATTAAGCAGATTCACACCGTTCTCTTTACCAGCAACGCAATAATCGCTTCGAGATGGAAGAGAAAACTCGTTTACAACACTCTCATACGATCCTATCTCACTACAGGACATTACAAGACTTCTCTTGCTCTCTTCAACAATATGCTTGCAAGGCAAGTCCAACCAATAAACCGCACCTTCCCTTCTCTCATAAAAGCAGCTTGGTCTTCCTTCTCTGTTTCTTCAGGTGTTTCGTTACATGGCCAAGCTCTTAAACGGGGTGTTCTATGGGACCCCTTTGTTCAGACTTCTTTTGTTCGATTCTACAGTGAAGTTGGTGATTTAAGAAGCTCGAGGAAGATGTTTGATGAAATTCTTGACCCTTGTGTTATAGCTTGTAACAGTATGCTTGACGCTTGTGGAAGAAACGGAGATATGGATTCTGCTTTCGAGTTATTTCAGAGAATGCCTGTAACTGATGTTGTTTCTTGGACTACTGTTATCAACGGTTTTAGTAAGAACAGATTACACGCCAAAGCTATAATGCTTTTTGGTGAGATGGTAGAGAACGAGCACGGAGTCATTACACCGAATGAGGCTACTTTCGTTAGTGTAGTTTCCTCATGTGCTAATTTGGATAGAGGAGTTCATTTGGGGAAGCAGATCCATGGATATGTTATGAGGAAAGAGATCGTCCTCACTACTGCATTGTGTACCGCTTTGCTCGATATGTATGGAAAATCTGGTTACTTGGATGTGGCATTGACCATATTCAATCAAATTCGTGATAAAAGGGTTTGCGCTTGGAATGCGATAATATCAGCTCTTGCCTCCAATAGTAGACCTAAGCAAGCGTTTGAGTTGTTTGAGATGATGAAGTCGAAGAATGTGCATCCAAATGGGATTACTTTACTTGCAGTGCTTGTGGCTTGTGCTCGATCTAAAGATATTAACTTAGGTATACAGTTGTTTTCTTCTATATGTAGTGATTACAAGATCATCCCAACATCAGAGCATTACGGTTGCATGGTTTATCTCATTGGAAGAGCTGGACTATTGGTTGATGCGGTTAATTTCATAGAGTTTGCCGTTCGAGCCTGATGCTTCTGTTCTGGGAGCTCTTTTGGGCGCTTGCAAGATTCATGAAAATGCTGAATTAGGAAATAAAGTAGGCAAAACGCTTATTGAACTACAGCCACAACACTGTGGCCAGTACGTGGCATTGTCGACACTGAATGCTCTGGAAAGCAATTGGACAGAAGCAGAACAGATGAGGAAAGCATTGATACAGGCTGGAATTCGGAAAAGCCCTGCGTATAGTGTGCTGTCTTAAGACCTGAGAAATGACAGTGGTTGTTTCAGACAAGAGTTTCTCTGTAACTCACTGTTCTGTTCTACTCTGATTCAGGTCCAGTACATGTTGTGTTAGTAGATTTGGTCTAATTTACTTGTATAATCTATTGCTTCTCTAGTTATTAGTTGGGGTCTTCAACAAAGTTAAAACTTATATGCTCTTTCACGGTAAACAGACAGTGCAAATAGTTCAACTTCTACTGAAAAACGATTGATTCAGTCTGGCCAGCCATTATTAGATTTAGAATATCCACAACCTTTTTGGTTCGGGTTTCGTTTTCCCATAAACAAGGCTAAAAAGAAAACACCAAAAATATATGTACACTGAATTGACTAGCAGCTTCCCGTAGAATTCGTTGCTAAAGAAGATTAAGGACTTAATTATTTCTAAATGTCAGCTCAGTAGCTCATCAGCTTCCACCAAGAACTCTCCTGAGATCATTCTTCTGTGCTAATGTTAGCCTTGAAGGAAACAAGATCTCTAAGTTGACTCTGAGGTCTCCTCTTTTCAAAGGGTCTTTAGTGGGCATTCCCTCGTTTGGGATCACAATTTCCTGACCCGGGTTTACAATATCGATAACCGGGATTGTTAGGTTCCTCCCATCAAGTGTTGTTAGGCTAATGGTGAGACCGGTTAAAGCATCGATAAGAGAGATTTTGTGGTGGGCAATCAGATCATTACCGTCTCTTTTGTATAGGGAATGTGGTTTCTCGTCTACCACGAATATGAGATCTGCAGGAGTGACATCTGGTTCTTGGTTACCTTTCTCTGGGAAAGTTATCTTTGTGCCTTTCTTCCAACCTGGTTTTATGTCTATCTTCAAGATCTCTTTGATTGTCTTTGGCTTTCTGTAATAAAGATATCATACTCAATATAAGACAAAAAGTGTGAAGCTCGTATTGTTCCACCACAAGATCAATCACATAGAAAAACGGAATTTTCTTAGGAAGATCATAAACAAAATGTTTGGTACTGTAATCAATGGCTAACGTGTTTTAAGTTTCACAGAAGATGCAACACAAAGAAACTGATTGAAAGCAGAATTGATCAATGGCATTCACGAGATCAGGAGGGAACAAAAAGTGAAGAGAAACTAACCCAGAATCATCTGGAACAACGCGAGAAATTCGCACCTTCTTCTTCCCACCTTTGTACAGCTCCTCCAGTGTGCAAGGCAACTTACTCTCAATAGCCGTCGCCTTCCTATTCGCCGGCGGCGTCTTTCTGTTAGCCTGACTCTCTGCTTCTCCGTGTTTAAACCTCCGGCCGCCATCTCCACGTGTCCTTCCGCTAGCTCCGCCAAAGGTACAGCCAGATTCTGCAAAAAACTCTGCAAATATAACTTCTGCATCATGCGGATAGTAACGAAAGTCGGAATAACGCGGCTGCGCCGCCGTATTCGCCGAAGAAGGTAAATCGGGGAACTTAAACCCTTCATCTCCGTACTGATCGTAGATCTGACGTCTCTTAGGATCGCTGAGGACGTCATATGCTTCAGAGATCTGCTTGAAATTAGCTTCTGCTTCAATTTTGCTGGTAGGGTTTTTGTCAGGGTGCCATTTCATCGCCATTCTCCGGTAAGACTTCTTGAGATCATCTTCGTTAGCGTTTCGACTCACCTTTAACACATTGTAGTAATCAACCCCCATTAGTCCGATTCCTTTACCAGAGGAAAGAGTAAACTAATCCAGATTGTGAAGAGGAATTTGGATATCACAGAGACTGCGGCGGAGAAAAAATGAATCGGATTCGAGATTTTTTCCTGTAAAAAACTAAAATTGGAAGAGAAAGGTGAGTGGAGTGCGTGAGAGGTAAAACATGATAAACAGAATGTGAATTATTCTTAATGCAGCCACGTGGCATATTATTAGGTCATGCAGAGGAATGTGAAGTAAGATATTGTCACAATTAACATATCTCAGGTGCTCTCATAAACTGCAAGTGTTATACAGCTTTGTATTCAGCATGGACTTATGATCTGATAATTTGTCCTGTCTATTCAATCTACTCCAATACTTTAAAGAAAAGACAAATAACTTGCATCCTAGTAAACCATTTTCATACTTCCCCTGACACATATTATTCACTCTTGCAGACAATGTTCTTGCAAGATCCATACATCCCCAAAACCAAAAGATATACAACTAAGAGTCTTAGGTCTGTGGAGGCTTGGCAAAGAGCTTCTGAGCGAATTCAGCAAGCTTTGCAGTTTCAGGCATTACAGGTATCACATAGGGGTCATTGCAGAACCGCTCAGACCATTTGGACAGAGAAGGAGTCTTGTCCCCCTCGAGAAGTTTTTGTCCAGCTGCTAACTCGGTGACTTTTAACCATGCCAAGAAGCTACCGAGAGCAATGTCGAGGTAACCGATGTTATCACCGTTGAAAAACGATTTTCCTTTGCTGCAATCTATGAATGCTTTCTCCAGAATCGCATTCCCTTCTTCTAGTTGAGCTATCACCGCTTTCTTCTCTTCTTCTCCTTGAGCTTTTAGGATATCCCTTAGAGCGACAAACCACTTCAATTTGAGGTCGAAAACAGAAAGTACAGGATTAGCTTTTCATAACATTTTAGCTATGTTTCTTGACTGTGATCTTGAAGGGGAATTTAAAGAAGGAGAAGAATAAGAAGNTTAGGATATCCCTTAGAGCGACAAACCACTTCAATTTGAGGTTGAACGTTGAACATTAGTGAATGAAATCTTGAAGAGGAAGTTTAAAGAAGTAAAAGGAAGAAGTAAGAACCTTATCGTCGATGTAAGCAGCCCAGAAGCGAGCCATTGCACGGTGGTAAGGATGGGAAGGGAGAATGGAAGGTCCAGAAGAGTTCCAAGTCTCATCGATATACTCAACGATGATGTTGGACTCACAGATTGGTTTATCACCGTGAATCAGAACCGGGATCTTCTTGTAAACCGGGTTTGATTTGAGGAGTAATTCGCTCTTAGACCCAAACGTCTCCTCGAGGAATTCGTAGGAGACAGACTTGATGCCGAGAGCAATCATCGGCCTCATCACAAACGGACTCGCCCATGCACCGATCAGCTTCACTTCGCCACTCGCCATCATTTTCTCCTCAAGATCCAAAACACACCAGAAGAACTCGGTGCCTTGTGAAAAATATTAAGAGTTAATTTTGACACGTTGATGCCTACGTGTTAGATGGATAATGAACGTTTGACGGAGGTGAAAGATAGCAAAAAAATAAATCCAATCAAAGATTGACACGTGTATTAGACGGATAGGGACTGAAATAAGTACCCGCTAAGAGCTGGGTCGGGTCGTGGTGACCCACGCTTCACACGTTACAAAAACGACGTCGGATGGGTTCTTCCTTTTTAACTCCCGGTCCTTCTTCCTTGATTCTCAAGTAAGGACTATTTCACAGATTATTCCCACTCAACCGCTCTGTGGAAAGTGGTATTCGATTAAGTGAATCAAAACTTTACAATTGGTAAGACTTATATACAGAACGAGCTAGACAAATAATAAATAATATATAATTACAATGACACATATATGGCAAGTGACATGATCTAGAAGGTACTGAGAGAGTTTCTCTCTAACACGCTCATCATAAGGAATCAAACTACGTTGATGCTAAACACTTGCAAATAATTATAGTGATGATGATGGTATNGATTCTCAAGTAAGGACTATTTCACAGATTATTCCCACTCACTAGCACATCATAAGGAATCAAACTACGTTGATGCTAAACACTTGCAAATAATTATAGTGATGATGATGGTATTAGTCAACAAACATTCACCAACATGGAGATTGACATTTCTCACCTTTTTTTTTTTTGAAGTTAAGTAAATTCTACAAAAGAATAAATAAATAAATTACAACTGATTTGCATAAATTAAGGATTCAATAATGGCAAGGACGTGCGTGGAAGCAATTTGTATCGCGCGAGTCCAACGCGCTTCCCTTTCCCAGAGTCTTAAGGAACCCAAGTTTGGCGCCTTGGCCTTCGCTGATCTCAATCTTACAACAAACACATCAATTCTCATTGTTGTTTCTCTTTCTCGATTCGATTAGGTAGCAATACAATGGANCATAAATTAAGGATTCAATAATGGCAAGGACGTGCGTGGAAGCAATTTGTATCGCGCGAGTCCAACGCGCTTCCCTTTCCCAGAGTCTTAAGGAACCCAAGTTTGGCGCCTTGGCCTTCGCTGATCTCAATCTTACAACAAACACATCAATTCTCATTGTTGTTTCTGTTTCTCGATTCGATTAGGTCGCAATACAATGGAACCCAAACCAAGAGGATCAACGGCGTCGAGTCTCGGTGATTCTTCAGAACTTGGAGGGAATCTGACTCTGAGTGATCGTCTTAAGGTTTTCAAGGGCTCCACTTTCGACCCCGAAGCTTATGTCTCCTCCAAATGCCCGAATACGAACGAAAAGGTTTTTCCTCTTTCTCATTACGTTCAACATCTTGATCTTACAAGATTAGGTCATGAAATTCACTTCTTGAGAGACATCTTGTTACCACATTGTTCAGTGTTTGCGTTGTGTTTGTCTGTATTGATGGTGTATTTCTCTTACAGGAGACGAAACATTTGACTTCTTACCTCGTTGAATTGAAGAAAGCTTCTGCAGAAGAGATGCGTAAGAGCGTCTACGCAAACTATGCTGCCTTTATACGGTCTGTAAATCATCTCGTTTGCTCGATTATAGATATCTTTAGACACTGTTTTGTTGCTAAGTTTTAAATTTGCAGGACATCTAAAGAGATATCAGCTCTTGAAGGACAGCTTCTTTCTATGAGAAACCTTCTCTCTGCTCAAGCAGCTCTTGTTCATGGCTTAGCTGATGGCGTTCACATCTCTTCTTTATGCGCTGATGACGCTGATGAATTGAAAGACGAAGACCTATATGATATGGAAAACAAACAGCTCTCGAATATAGAGAATTGGGTTGTGGAGTTTTTTGACAGACTTGAAGTTCTCTTAGCTGAGAAGAGAGTTGAGGAATCCATGGCTGCATTAGAGGAAGGGCGTCGTGTGTCCATAGAAGCACACGAGAAACGCACGCTCAGTCCAAACGCTCTTCTCTCTCTCAACAATGCACTCAAAGAAAAGAGACAGGAATTGGCTGACCAATTAGCAGAAGCTATAAGCCAACCTTCTACAAGAGCAGGCGAGCTTAGATCATCCGTCTTGGCTCTCAAGAAACTAGGCGACGGTTCTCGTGCCCACACTTTGCTTCTTAGGTCTTATGATAAGAGGCTAAAAGCCAACATTCAAAGCCTAAGATCTTCTAACACTTCCTACGGAGTAGCATTTGCAGCTGCTCTCTCTCAGCTTGTTTTCTCAACGATTGCTCAAGCTGCGAGTGACTCACAAGCCGTTGTTGGGGAGGATCCGGCTTATTCATCAGAGCTTGTGACGTGGTCAGTAAAACAAGCAGAGTCGTTTGCTCTTTTACTGAAAAGACACACTTTGGCTTCGTCTGCTGCTGCAGGAAGCTTAAGGGTAACCGCAGAATGCGTCCAACTCTGTGCATCTCACTGCTCTTCATTGGAGTCTCGTGGTTTAGCTCTTTCCCCTGTTTTGTTGAAACACTTTAGACCAGGCGTGGAACAAGCTTTGACCGGAAACCTCAAGAGAATTGAACAAAGCAGCGCCGCTTCAGCTGCTTCAGATGATTGGTCACTCTCTTATAAACCAACAGGATCGCGCGCCTCATCAACTACTCCCATTGCACCACATCTTAAGCTTTCTATAAGCGCTCAGAGATTCAACTCCATGGTTCAAGTAATCAACATGATTCTCCAGAGGTTTCAGTTTATCTTTTCTTCTCTTGCTATAAGTTTCAAGTTTTTGTGGATTTAGGAATTTCTGGAGGATGCTGGACCACTCGACGAAGCATTACAGTTAGATGGTATTGCACTAGACGGTGTTTTGCAAGTGTTTAACGCATATGTCGATCTCTTGATCAACGCATTGCCCAATTCAGCTGACAACGAAGAGAATCCAGTTCCTCGGATAGTAAAAGTAGCTGAAACTGAGTCTCAACAAACAGCTTTGTTGGTCAATGCACTTCTTTTAGCAGACGAGCTAATCCCACGTTCTGCTTCAAGGATTTTGCCACCAGGTACGAACCAATCCACTCCAAAAAGAGGTTCCTCGGATAGACAGAACCGACCAGAACAAAGAGAATGGAAGAAGAAACTTCAAAGATCCGTAGATCGGTTAAGAGATAGCTTCTGTAGACAACATGCTCTCGAACTCATCTTCAACGAAGAAGGAGAAGTTCGTCTCAGTTCTGAGATTTATATCCTCATGGACGAAACAACTGAAGAACCAGAATGGTTTCCTTCCCCGATTTTCCAGGTACAAAAACAGTGAAACTATTCATCATTGAACATAGAATTGAGGTAAAACCAAAAGACTGCTCTTCATTTTCAGGAACTGTTTGCCAAACTGACGAGAATAGCTACAATTGTGAGCGATATGTTTGTCGGAAGAGAGAGATTCGCGACGATATTGCTGATGAGACTAACGGAGACAGTGATTCTTTGGATCTCTGATGATCAAAGTTTCTGGGAAGAGATGGAGACAGGAGCTAAACCATTAGGACCACTTGGTCTTCAACAGTTTTATCTCGACATGGAGTTTGTAATGATCTTTGCCTCGCAAGGAAGGTACTTGTCAAGAAACCTTCATCAAGTAATCAAGAACATCATAGCTCGAGCCGTCGAAGCAGTTTCAGCCACCGGGCTCGATCCGTATGCGTAAGTATTATACGTTTCAACAAAAAAACATGTATGTTTGATGGTTAATGATGATGATTGATGATGAAAACAGCACATTGCCGGAGGAAGACTGGTTTGCGGAAGTAGCTCAGATAGCGATAAAGATGTTGATGGGAAAAGGCAATTTCGGTGGCCACGGAGAGCGTGACGTCACTAGCCCTTCCGTTTCCTCTGCTAAATCTTACACTAGCAATTGATTACTCTAATCTAATAATGATTTTAACTAAGGACCTTTTTTAGTTACGTAGAGTTATTCTTTCTTTATATCGCCATATATATAATACTAT
>OVAU01000286.1:0-18843 GCA_900406315.1 Biscutella laevigata subsp. laevigata | reverse complement strand
TTCACCTGCAGATTGCAAACGATAAAAGAATCAACAAAAAAAAAATCACCATTGTTGAAATAATGGGAAGAAAAAAAGAGGCTGACCTTAGAAAGAAATCTCCCCTTTTCAATAACCAAAACTCTCAAATCAGGTGAGAGAGTTTTAGCCCTAATAGCTCCATAAACTCCAGCTGCTCCACCACCAACAACAACCAATAGCTCACTCTCTTCCTTTTTCTCATCCTAATTTGATCAAGAACCCAACAATTTAGACAAAAGAAAACAAAGAAACGAGATAGCTATAACTAGAAATAAGCATACCTTTTCGGTTAAACTGTTAATAGTAGTGGAAGTGAAAAGTCTCCGTCTCCTGCTGGTTCTGCATAACAAAGCTTTTACAGGAACCCAGAAAGGATTTGCTAAATTCAAGATCATTACCCACTCAAAGTTTCCAACTTTTTCTGCCGATTGATCCTAACTATTCGATTCGAGAGTATTATAATACACAGAAAAAAAATCTGAGTAATCGGCAAAAGAAAAACCCCAACCCCGAAAACTACCGTTAAACCCTTCAATTGTCAATTCAAGAAGCTGTTGAGCGATGATGATCAAGACCGCAAACGGTGTCGTTTTCGTAAGCTGATACGGGGTCGTGTTATCACGAGAGAGATGATTTTTTTTTTTTTTTAAATTGTTTCTTTTGATCCTAAGACATCATTGTCATGAGTTAGGATATTACTATTCTAACCCTCGAATTTAGTTAAACTATCTAAAGCTAACTTAAAATCAAAATCTTAACTACTTAATTCTTCTTGATTTTTGATTGGGCTGATTTGATGTCACATATTTTGATTTGTAATCACAGTTTAGGAGGAAAGACTCCCCTTAATTTTCCAAATCGTGTCATTTGCTCATTTTTAAACACACACAAACACAACCTAATACTAGAATTAAATCCACACTCACTGCATATACTTTTTTATTTTGAAATAAATATTGAAAACTAACCCTTAAAATTATAAAAATAAAATAGTATTATTTTATTTATATGTTATACATGATTTATGGTTTGATTTTATAGTTAATTAGTGATTAAGATAAGGTTAATTAATTTGCTCGTTTTTATTTGCTCATTTTTAAACCGACGCAAACACAACCTAATAGTAGAATTAAACCCGCGCTCACCGCATATACTTTTTATTTTGAAATAAACATTGAAAACTAGCACGTAAAGTTATAAAAATAGAATAGTATAATATAGTTTATAGGTTATACATGATTTATGGTTTGATTTTGAAATTTATATGATAGATTGAGTAATATTCAATTAGTTAAAATATTGTTAGTATTGATAATAATTTTAAAAACATTGTTCGGAATGGTGTAATTTAATGCATAAATTTAAGATTTTTAAATATTATTTGATTTAGTATAGATAAATTCAACATATTAATAAAATTGTTGACAAATAATTATTATTTTAATTTTTAATGGTATTTTGTTATTTGAAAATAAATTTATATTTGGTTATATTTATAATGTAATAAACTTAGTTTTATTTACTTTTATTCAATGTAGATAAATTCAAACCAATTATTAAAAATTTTAGTTAAGGAATTTTTAATTACTATTAGTATTTTCTGTTTGAAAAATATTTTATTTGTAAAATTTTTAAAGCAATAAATTTTAGATTTTTAAAATTATTTATTATAAAGAAATTCAACATATTATTAAAAATTTTAATTAACAAATGAGTTATGCTTTTAGTTTTTTAATTCCAAGTGCATTTTATTAGAAAGATTTTATCCAAATCAAGGATAAATAAAAAAAATTCCTATAAATCTTATTTTGACTTTGATGTGATTCGTTTTTAATTAATTAACTACTTTGAATCTTTAATCAACTGCTTTGAAAATGCTTTCAAAAAATTAATGCACATAAGTTGCCCAAAAAAAGTTAATCCACATATAAACGATAAAATGATTATGAATTGTGATATTATAGTTACAACTTACGATGTTTGATAAAAATGGTTATGAATTGCGATATTATAGTTACGATTTACAATGTTCGATAAAAATGGTTATGAATTGCGATAGTATTTCCTATCTATTTAAATCCGAGTAAACAACCAATGTAATTTATTTATACTTGTTGATAGTATGGAAATTTCGAATAATCTAAATAGTATAAAATCTGTTTAAACAAAACTTTAAATTTTGAAAGAATAACGAGATTGAGATTTATATTTTAATACTCTACTAACAACTTTGTTTTTTGAATTAAGTATAAAAAATATGTCGGATTTTATGATTTTACTAACGCATTTTCTTCTTCTAGCTCTTTTCCACAATTCTCAATTAGTTCAATTTAGTACTAACCAATTCAATGTTCTTGATTATGGAGCAATCGGAGATGGATTTTCCGACGATACAAAAGTTTGTATTTTGTTTAAACCAAAATTCATTCAAGATCATTCAAAATTGTTTATTTTTCAATTCTTCGATTGCACACACTTTGTCGAACATTAAAATTATTATTGTCAACATAAAGTCTCATAAATGTTTAATTACTATACCTAAGAAATGTTTTTGATAAAAATGATTCCCCAATTTTTTCAATAAATTGATGCCCCAAAGCCCCTGTTTCCTTGGCTTTATCAAAGTTTCGGGCCTGGTTACGATATTTGATAAAAATTGTTATGAATTACGATAGTATTTCCAATCTGTTTAAATCCGAATAAACAACCAATGTAATTTATTTATACTTGTTGATAGTATGGAATTTCGAAGAATCTAAAAGAGGATAAATTATTTTTAAACAGAATTTTAAATTTTGAAAGAAAAACGTGATTGAGATTTATATTTTAATATACTCTACTAACAACTTTGTTCTTGAAAAAAAGTATAAGAAATATGACCGACTTCATGATTAACGCATTTCTTCTTCTAGCTCTTTTCCACAATTCTGAATTAGTTCAATCTAGTATTAACCAATTCAATGTTCTTGATTATGGAGCAATCAGAGATGGATTTTCCGACGATACACATTTTTGTATTTGTTTAAATTACAAACCATATTGTTAATAATTAATCTAATCGATTTCAACAAAATTCATTCAAGATCATTCAAAATTGTTCACTTTTCACTTTCGATTCTTCGATTACACACACTATGTCGAACATTAATATTATTATTGTCTAACATGAAGTCTCATAAATGTTTAATTACTATACCTAAAAATATTTTTGAAAAATGATGCCCAGATTTTTAAGTAAATTGATGCCCTAAAGCCCTTGTTTCCTTGGCTTTATCCAAGGTACGGGCCTGGTTACGATATTCTATAAAAATGGTTATGAACTGGGATAGTATTTCCGATCTTTTTAAATCCGAATAAACAACCATTGAAAATTATTTATACTTGTTGATAGTATCGATCTTTTTAAATCCGAATAAACAACAATTGAAAATTATGTATACTTGTTGATAGTATCGAATTTTCGAAGAATCTAAATGGGATAAAATCTTTTTAAATATAATTTTATATTTTAAAAGACAAAAGTGATTGAGATTTATATTTTAATAGACTATAGTAACAACTTTTTTCTTGAAATAAAGTATAAATAATATGGCCGACTTCATGATTCGACTAACGCAATTTATTCTTCTAGCTCTTTTCCACAATTCTCAATTAGGTCAATCTAGTACTAACCAATTCAGTGATCTTGATTATGGAGAAATCGGAGATGAATTTTCCGACGATAAACATGTTTGTATTTTTTTTAAATTACAACCCATATTGTTGTTTTTTCTTTAATCTAATCGATTTCAACCAAAATTCATTCAAAATTGTTCATTTTTCTCTTTCGATTCTTCGATTGCACACACTATGTTGAACATTAATATTATTATTGTCGAACATAAAGTCTCATAAATGTTTAATTACTATACCTAATAAATATTTTTGAAAAAATGACGCCCCAAATAAATTGATGCCATAAAGCCTTTCTTTGGCTTTATCCAAGGTTCGGGCCTGATTAAGATATTCGATAAAAATGGTTATGAATTGCGATAGTATTTTGAAACTAT
The DNA here is from genome assembly GCA_900406315.1 of Biscutella laevigata subsp. laevigata. Taxonomy (NCBI): domain Eukaryota; kingdom Viridiplantae; phylum Streptophyta; class Magnoliopsida; order Brassicales; family Brassicaceae; genus Biscutella; species Biscutella laevigata. The sequence goes on along the minus strand of OVAU01000286.1, from coordinate 14,773 downwards.
TTAAATCCGAATTAACAACCAATGATTTTTTTTTTATACTTGTTGATAGTATGGAATTTTTGAAGAATCTAAATGGGATAAAATCTTTTTAAACAGAATTTTAAAATTTGAAAGAAAAACGTGAATGAGATTTATATTTTAACAGACCCTGCTATCAACTTTGTTCTTGAAATAAAGAATAAGAAATATGGCCGACTTCATGATTCTACTAAAGCATTTTATTCTTCTAGCTCTTTTCCACAATTCTCAATTAGTTCAATCTAGTCCTAATCAATTCAATGTTGTTGATTATGGAGCAATCGAAGATGGATTTTCCGACAATACACATGTTTGCATTTTGTTTAAATTACAACCCATATTGTTGTTTTTTCATTAATATAATCGATTTCAACCAAAATTCATCCTAGATTATTCAAAATTGTTCACTTTTCTCTTTCGATTCTTTGACTGCACACACTATGTCAAACTTTAATATTACTATTATCGAACATAAAGTCATAAATGTTTAATTACTATACCTAATAAATATTTTTGAAAAACTGATGGCCCAATTTTATTTAAAATAAATTGATGTCCTAAAGCCTTCCTTGGCTTTATCCTAGGTCCGAGCCAAGTTACGATTTTAGATAAAAAATGGTAATGAATTGCGATAGTATTTCCAATCTATTTACGTCTAAATAAACAACCAATGAAATTTATTTATACTTGTTGATAGTATGAAATTTTGGAAGAATCTAAATGGGATAAAATCTTTTTAAACATAATTTAAAATTTTGAAAGAAAAACGTGATTGAGACTTATATTTTAATAGACTCTACTAACAACTTTGTTGTTGAACTAAAATATAAGAAATATGGCCGACTTCATGATTCTACTAACACAATTTATTCTTCTAGCTCTTTTCCACAATTCTCAATTAGTTCAATCTAGTACTAAGCAATTCAATGTTCTTGATTATGGAGCAGTCGGATATGGATTTTCCGACGATACACATGTTTGTATTTTGTTTAAATTACTACTCATATTGTCGTTTTTTCATTAATCTAATCGATTTCAACCAAAAATCATTCAAGATCATTCAAAATTGTTCACTTTTCTCTTTCGATTCTTCGATTGCACACACTATGTTGAACATTAATATTATTATTGTCGAACATAAAGTCTCATAAATGTTTAATTACTATACCAAATAAATATTTTTGAAAAATAATGCCAAAATTTTTTTTTAAATAAATTGATGCATTAAAGCCTTTCCTTGGCTTTATCCAAGGTTCGGGTCTGGTTACGATATTCGATAAAAATGGTTATGAATTGTGATAGTATTTCCAAAGTATTGAAATCCAAATAAACAACCAATGAAATTTATTTATACTTGTTGATAGTATGAAAATTTTGAAGAATCTAAATGGGATAAAATCTTTTTAAACAGAATTTTAAATTTTGAAAGAAAAACCTGATTGAGATTTATATTTTAATATACTGTACTAACAACTTTGTTCTTGAAATAAAAAATATGAAATATGGCCGACTTCATGATTCTACTAACGCATTTTATTCTGTTAGCTCTATTCCACAATTCTCAATTATTTCAATATAGTACTAACCAATTCAATGTTCTTGATTATGAAGCAATCAAAGATGGATTTTTCGACGCATGTTTGTATTTTGTTTAAATTACCACCATATTGTTGTTTTTCATTAATATAATCTATTTCAACCAAAATTCATTCAGAATCATTCAAAATTGTTCACTTTTCTCTTTCGATTCTTCGACTGCACACATTATGTCGAAATTTAATATTATTATTGTCGAACATAAAGTCATAAATGTTTAGTTACTATTCCTAATAAATATTTTTGAAAAATTGATGCCCTTAAGCATTTACTTGGATTTATCCAAGGTTCGGGCCTGGTTACGATATTCGATAAAATGGTTATTAATTTCGATAGTATTTCTAATCTATTTAAATCCGAATAAAACCCAATGAAGTTTATTTATACATGTTGATAGTATGAAATTTTCGAAGAATCTAAATGGGATAAAATATTTTTAAGCAAAATTTTAAATTTTGAAAGAAGAACGTGATTGAGATTTATATTTTAGTAGACTCTACTAACAACTTTGTTCTTGAAATAAAGTATAAGAAATATGTTCGACTTCATGATTCTACTAACGCATTTTATTCTTCTAGCTCTTTTCCACAAGTCTCAATTAGTTCAATCTAGTACTAACCAATTCAATGTTCTTGATTATTGAGCAATCGAAGATGGATTTTCCTACGATACAAATGTTTGTATTTTGTTTAAATTACAACTTATATTGTTGTTGTTTTCATTAGTCTAATCGATTTCAACCAAAATTCATTCAACATCATTCAAAATTGTTCACTTTTCTCTTTCCATTCGTCGATTGCACACACTATGTCGAACATTAATATTATTTTTGTGAACATAAAGTCTCATAAATGTTTAATTATTATACCTAATAAATATTTTTGAAAAAATGATGCCCCAATTTTTTCAAATAAATCGATGCCCTTAAGCCTTTCTTTGGTTTTTATCCGATGTACGGGCCTGATTACGATATTCGATAAAAATGGTTATGAATTTTGATAGTATTACCAATCTATTTAAATCCGAATAAACAACCAATTAAATTTATTTTTATTTGTTGATAGTATGAATTTTCGAAGAATCTAAATGGGATAAAATCGTTTTCAACAAAATTTTAAATTTTGAAAGAAAAACATGATTGGGATTTATATTTTAATAGACTCTACTAATAACTTTGTTCTTGAAATAAAGTATAAGAAATATGGCCGACTTCATGATTCTACTAACGTATTTTCTTCTTCTAGCTATTTTCTACAATTCTCAATTAGTTCAATCTAGTACTAACCAGTTTAATGTTCTTGATTATAGAGCAATCAGAGATGGATTTTCCGACGATACACAGGTTTGTATATTGTTTAACTTACAACCCATATTGTTGTTTTTCATTAACTTAATCGATTTCAACCAAAATTCATTCAAGATCATTCAAAATTGTTTACTTTTCTCTTTCAATTCTTCGATTGCACGCACTATGTAGGTGAATCTATCTGATAGGTTGCTCAATACCCTCTCTATTATTTTTCCGCCAGGCATATCCTCTCTTAGGCAGGCCCGAACCTTGGATAAAGCCATGAAAACAAGGATTTTAGGGCATCAATTTATTTAAAAAAAAATTGAGGCATCATATTTTCAAATATATTTATCAAGTAAATTAATTAAACATTTATGAGATTTCATGTTCGACAATAATAATATTAATATATTTCTTAATTTTTAATTTTATATAATAAAATTTAATTAACACCATTGACGATTCGTTTTAATAAAGAGAATATTTTTTTCTTTATTTGTAGTCTTCTTCATGTCTCTGCAAAAAATTTAGTATATTCTTCCTAATTTTCTTCCAAACAAGAGTGACATAGTTTCCCTATTCTACTCCACTTTAAATATTTTTTAGTTTTTTTTGTCATCAAGTAAGATTATAATTTTTTTCTCATTTTTTCATAATTTTTAAACAAAACGTTACTGTAGTGTAATAGCTTTCAAATTTATACTCTTTGCCTAATTTCTAAAATTCTAAATCCTTACTCAAAGTTTATTTTTATTTTTTTTTAGTTATTATGAAAAACAAGAAATCTAAATGGTTACTGTTAATTTATTCAAAATCAGTTAATTTATAATCATTGTTAAAAACTTTAACATGATGTCTAAATAGTTGCATAAATTTAGTCAATCGTTGTTGTTAGTCTGTTAATTTGATACAACTAAAATTTTTTTTGTCTAATTTATAAATAGTTGTTGTTAGTTTGTTTTTCTTACACCCAATTTGAGTAAGAAATTATTTTATGATTTATCGTTTTTAATTAAACTAATTTTTTTTATTTGTTATTGAAATTCATCAATATTTATCTACGTTCGATTATGTCTCAAGAGCGACTAAATGGTTTGACAATGATATCGATAAAACAAGACTGGGTTCAAAAGTTCGATTGTCATAAATTGATAAGTGATTTTGCAACAAGAAAAATTAGGAGAAATATATTTTATGAGTAATGTTGCTTAAGATGGTATATTAAATATTTTTTTGTGATGTAATTCAAGTAGAAAAAACAATTTTTAATTATGGGGCATCATTTTATTGATTCACTTTAGGCATCATACACTTTCGGGTCGGCCCTGCTCCTAGGTTCTGCATATCATTGGCGACCAACATCACCCTTGCGAATACTCAGCTACGCTCTCTCCTCATTTAATCTCAAGTACTTCAAATTCTCTGCACAGCCACTTCGAACATGCTCATTGCTCTGGTACTTGGCATCCGTGGAATCCCAATGATTTTTGGAGGTATCTTTCTTCGGAATCTGCTTCAAGATTCTTATATCAATTGAAGCAAATAAATTCTTGTAAGCACAATAAATTCATATCAAATAATATGGTTATTGTAGAAAAGAAGGCTAACCCGAATTAAGGTAAAGATGAGATCGGTAAACCGAGAGGCGTTCAGGCAAGACAAATCTCTTTCCTCAACTCTTAATATTTTCTCGATAGTGCTATCAAAGCTTGCAAATATGGACACCAAGATACAACAACAATGATCTTCCCACTCAACACTTTTGTAAGATCTAGCGAACCAGACGAGCGACGAACACTCCAAAATGACTAACGAGAATTGTTGAACCGAAAGAGAGAGACTAACGATTTTAGAGAAACAGAGATAAATTAGAGGCGAGCCTTTAAAAAGGGAAAGGATCGTGTAGGGTTTGGAACGAGTCAAATCATGGAGACTTGGTCCACAAGGCGAGATTTTCGCTGGCTTGGGGCACAAGATTTGGGCTAGTTAGTTTGGAGAGAATCTCGGAGGAGACTTGGCTAGTAAGCAACTCGGAGGAATATGCCATTTCGACTAATAGGTTTGGTCCAAATTTGAGCCCAAAACAATAAAGTTTAGGGGGTCTAAAAATGACTCTTAATTGGCTCGTTGTGCCAAAACCCCCCACAAAGCCCACATGTCCGAGCCGGACGGCGGCGGGGAGCTTGTGGATCAACCCATCCGATCTCATACCACTTGACCATATAAACATCCCTAGACATATATATGCTCATGTTCAGCTTCCTCTAAGAAATGTGAGACAAAGTTTCCTTGTTTGATTTGTTTTAGATCGTGGGCTTACAAGCCTAAAAGCTAATTTCTCTACACAATTTCACTTAACTAAACAATCACTTAATGGTCCAATAGGTCCGTTATCTGGTTCATTAATTTGGTCCAACAACACCCCCTAATTCTCCCAAATGACTAACGAGAATTGTTGAACCAGAAGAGAGAGAGAGACTAGCGATTTTAGAGAGAGAGAGATTACGTGATAATCAGATCTCTCTGGAAATTAGAGGCGAGCCTTTAAATAGGGAAAGGATCGAGTAGGGTTTTTGGAACGAGTCAACTCATGGAGACTTGGTCCACAAGGCGAGATTTTCGCTGACTTGGGGCACAAGATTTTGGCGAGTTAGTTGGAGAGAATCTCGGAGGAGACTTGGCTAGTAAGCAACTCGGAGGAATATGCCATTTCGACTAATGGGCTTGGTCCAATCTTGAGCCTAAAACATTAAAGTTTAGGGGGTCTAAAAATGACTCTTAACTGGCCCGTTGGGCCAAAACCCCCCACAAAGCCCACGTGCCCGAGCCGGACGGCGGCGGGGCGCATGTGAATCAACCCATCCGCTCTCATGTCACTTGACCATATAAACATCTCTAGGCATATATATGCTCATGTTCAACTTCCTCTAAGAAATGTGGGACAAAGTTTCCTTGTTTGATTTGTTTTGAATCATGGGCTTACAAGCCCAAAAGCTAATTTCTCTACACAATTTGACTTAACTAAACAATCACATAATGGTCCAAAAGGTCCATTATCTTGTTCATTAATTTGGTCCAACAACCCCCCCCCCCCCACCCCATGAATATAAGTTAATCTAGACATACTAGGACTTAACTTAGTTGAAAGATTGTACTGAAAACTAAATCTAGACTGACTCTACTGACCTAACTTGTCCTAGACTTAGAGTGACAGACTTTCAAGAGTGTTACGAAAACTCGGCTGTGTTTGAGTTAGTGGCAATTTTAAGCTTTGAACCACTCATAGTTAATATATGTTGGGTTTACTTTACCAAGAGGTGAACATGATCTCTTGAACCACCCGATGTTTTATGTAAACCAAGAAAACATGTTTAACACAACTTTATTTTCTCATAGAACTTGGTTCTATATTGTGTTCATTGTGGCTTTGAAAGATTCATGGGTTTTCATGAGTGAACTTAGAGAATATAACTTGTCCTTCGTTCTCCAAGAAATTGCCCCATTTCAAACACATATAGGTGATTACCATGTAAAGTATTCAGTAATACTATTGCGTTAGTAGCTATGCATCATTAAAAGCTTTTGATTATTCCTTTTTTCATATTGTATCACTTTTATCATCTTAGGAGTTAGGAAGAGAGCTTTAGTCTCGAAGTGCTCTGTGGCGGATATTGTTGAATTTGTTTACCCTTTAAACCTACTTATTGGGATCACCAGTCATAATAGGTTGGGTTTCCATCAAGCATCCTGTTTTTTTGTAGACTTTAAACCCATTCATGTTAATGATTTTGCAACTATATCTCGTGGCAGTCCTTTTGTAAATGGATCTGCTAGATTGTCAGCCGATTTTCTGTAATCTATTGTGACTACCCCGCTCGAGATTAGTTGTTTAATGGTTATGTCGTCTTCTAATGTGGTGAGATTTGCCATTATAAAGATTATTTTGAGCCCAAGCTATAACCGATTGGTTGTCGCAATGCACTCGTATAGCTGGCACAAGTTTCTCTCACATAGGAATATCTTTCAGAAATTTTTTGAGCCCTTTAGCTTCTTCAGTTGCTTTGTCTAATGCTATGAATTCTAATTCAATAGTAGACATGGCTAAAATTGGTTGTTGGGTAGATTCCCAAGATATTGCTGCTCCTCTTAAGGTAAAGACACGTATCCACATGTAGATTTAGAGTTCTTAGAGTTTTATATCCAGTTAACATCATTGTATCCTTCTAAAACTAATGGTTCTTTACCGTAGTGCAGCCCAAAATCTTTGGTATATCACACGTTATTTAGTACTCTCGTTATTGCATTCAAATGTTTATGACCCGGGTTACTGGTATAACGACTTAGTACATTTACTGTATGCACTAGATCTGGTCTAGTACAATTGGTCAGGTACATTAGACTCCCAATTACACGTGCATACTTGGTCAGGTACATTAGACTGCCAATTACACGTGCATACTCATTTTGTGATACCGCTTCACTTGAGTTTTTTGTCTGGTGGATTTGGGGATCCAATGGAGTTTTTGTTGTAGTATTAGAATAATTTTTGAATCTTTTTAATATTTCTCAGCGTAATGCGATTGGGATAAGATAGTTTCATCTGAACTTCTTTTGACTTTAATCCCGAGAATAACATATACTATTTCCATATCTTTGATGTCAAATTTCCCTTTGAGCATGTTTTCGTCTGATTGATTATGTCGATTGTTTCCAATAAGGAGCATATCATCTACATATAAGCATAACAAAACATACCCATTTTCAGTATCTTTGTAGTATCTGCATTTGTCGCATTCGTTGATTTTGAAACCATCTGACATCATTGGGGTGTCAATTTTTTGTGGCATTGTTTACGAGCTTGTTTGAACTCATACAATGACTTAACGAGTCGACATACTTTGTCTTCCTGTACAGGAATGGCGTAACCCTCAAGTTGTTTCATGTAAATTTCCTCTTATAAATCACCATTTAGAAAGGCAGTATTTACACCCATTAGATGGATTTCTAGGTTTCTTATAGCTGCGATACTTATCATCAGCCTGATTGATATGATTCTCGACATCGGAGAATATGTCTCAAAATAATCTAGGTTTTTTTTGTCAAAATCCTTGGACTACCAACCTAGCTTTATATTTATCGATAGCTCCATCAAGCTTTAGTTTTTGTGTGAAGTTCCATCTACACCCTAAGGCTTATGGTAACTCGGTTATATATCACATATGGTTTTGCATAATGGAATCGATTTCACTCTTGATGGCTTCGTTTCTGTACAGAGCATCAGGCGCATGCATGGCTTCTGCCAAAGTTCGTGGATATTTCTTACTAAAAATGCCATTAAGAACTCCTCGCCAAAAGACTTTTCCTTTCGAGCCATTTTGATCCTTCTAGGTTCATCTTCTGGTTTGTTATCTGAGATATCGTTTACAGAGATTTTGACATTTGTCTCATTTCCTGAGTTTCTTTCTTCTAGAGTTTGTTTTGAGCCTTGCTTTTCTTTGCACGGAAAAATGTTCTCAAAGAAAGATGCATTCATGGATTCAGTAACTGAATTCACGTGAATGTCAGATATTTCATATTTGTGCACCAGAAATCGAGATAAATGTAATCCACCGTTTTAGGTTTAATCATGACCTTTTCGGATGCGGTACCACAACTTTTGCCAGACACCCCCACACTTTGAGGTATTTGTACGAAGGTACAAAACCTTTCTATATTTCATGTGGTATTTACCTAGTTACTTAGTGTGGAATTTTATTCGGTATGTAGTTTGGTAGTAAGTCGCGCTTACCCCCCCCCNTACCCCCCCCCCCCCCCACATTTTCTAGGCTAACCCAGATTCATGTAATATTGCATTTATAATTTCTTTTAGAGTTTGGTTTGTACCGCAACCCTATTGGATTCTGGTGAATAAAGAGCAGTAGTTTGGTGATTATTCCATGTTCCTACAGAATTGAATGGAGGAAGCTTTTCAATAATGAGATTTGCATGAAACATCTCGTTGATGATAACCGCATCAGTAGCGGTTTTTGGGTATAACATCTGCAGAGCTTCCACTTGATCAATGATGGGTTTTGAATCCACCATTTTGAAGTAAAGAACCCTTGCGATTTTTTGATCCCATGTGTCCTCAGTGTTGTACTTATGGTTCAAGGCATTCCAAAGCTCTTTAGATGTGAGAAAACCATAATAAACTTGGTATAATGGGTCAGTCAGACAACCCAAAATCCACCCACTACAAGAAAATAGTCGATAAGCAACCATAAAGAGCGACTCCGTATGTAGTCGCAAATATTTGCGACTCTTCAGCGGCTAAAGCGCTTCTTCGGGGCCACATCTGACTAAAAGTGGCAAAATAGTTTTAAATGAGAGACTACAACAGCGTAGTCGCTAAATAGCGACTACTTAGCCACTGTTTGTCAGAAGTCGCAAAGTTTTGCAACTAAAAAATGACTTCCCCGTGTACTCGCACATGGGTAGTCGCAGAATGAGTCGCAAAAATCCGTAGTCGTATAGTAGTCGCATAGTAGTCGCTCTTTTAGCGACCAATAAGCTACTATGACAACGAAGTCGCAATAATTGGTTATAACCCATTTTAAATTCTGATGGGTAGGTGTATCAAACATTAGCCACTCCTTCAGAGTCGCAAATGTAGTCCCGCTTTTTGTCTATATATAAGCCCCCATGAGCTTCATAAATTGTAATAAGAAAAAAGTAAGTAAGAAAAAAGTTATGACAAATCCTTGAAATTCGAGAGAGTGGATGTATCGAAGAATCGATGAGGAGACAAACAACATTGTTGCCGACTTTTATGCCGGAGTTGCATAATTCATGAATGTGGCAAACAATCAACCAATTGCTCAAAGTAGTAGAGGTAAGTTTTACTGTGCATGTAGCAGTTGCAATAACTAAAAATTTTGGTCGGGACGTAAAGTTTGGATGCATTTGTTAGTCAGATGATTTATACCTAATTATTACGTTTGGTATATACATGGGGAGGGATTGAATGTTGATTTAGGAACAAGTTCTTATTATGTGAATACTGATCATCAAGAAGATATGGGTAATAATATGGGTGATAGATATGTGGACATGGTTCACGATGCCTTTAATGAAACTTTGAACCCTTATAACCAAGACGATTATATTAATGATCACGGTTATAGAAACCCAGTAGAACCAAATGAGGAGACAAAGAATTTTTTTTAACATGTTGGAAGCAGCGAAAAATCCATTGTACGATGGTTGTCATGAAGGGGACTTACAATTATCTTTAACAGCTCAGTACATGAACATGAAGGTAGATTTTAATATGGGTGAGAAATGCGTAGACGGTTGGATTCAGCTAATTTTCGAGGAATTTTTCGGACGATAACCAAGCGACGGGTTCATATTACGAGACAGAGAAACTGATGCGTAATTTAGCTCTCCCATATCATACAATTGACGTGTGGATCGAGAATTGTATGATCTTCTAAAAAGAAGATGAATCATTGGATGAATGTAGAATTTGTAAAGCACCTAGGTATAAGCGTAGCAACGAAAGAACAAAAATACCATATAGTTGTATGTGGTATTTGCCGGTGGGGGACATAATGAAGATAATGCATCAGACTGAGAAGAATGCTAAAGCAATGAGATGGCACGGCACGCAGAGCATGACTTAGAGGGGGGGGGGACAATAATTCATCCATTGGATGCAGAAGAATGGAAAAAATTTCAGCATCGAAATCCTAGCTTTGCTGGAGAAGCAAGGAATGTTTACCCCGGATTGTGCACGAATGGGTTTAACCTGTTTGGTATCTCACAGAATCATTCTCTATAGCCTGTGATTATGAGGCCCTATAACCTGCCCCCAGATATTTGTATGAATCCTGAATTTTTATGGTTGACGATTTTGAACTCTGGGTCGAAGCATCCACGAGAAAGTCTTGATGTTTTCCTTTGACCTCTGATCGATGAGTTAAAAGAGCTTTGGTCAACTGGATTGAGGCATACGATATATCAACCAGAATGAATTTTAACTTAAAAGCGGTAGTGATGTGGACGATCAGTGATCCATCATATGGTATGCTATTGGGATGGACGACGCACAGTAGATTATCATGTTCAATATCCATGGAAGATACAAAGGCATTTCAACGGCCAAATGAAAGGAAGACGTGTTGGTTTTATTTTCCAGGCGATATCTTCCTCTAGGTCATCCATTATGGAAGAATAAAACAAATTTTCTGAAAGGGAAACACACTTTAGATGTTTATTGATGTGTCGCGATTTTATAGGTTTTGAACTCGCTCTTTAATTGTCTTTTCATTAGTTTAGGATGCATTTCGCATGCATATGACACTTCAGGTGCAGAGTTGGATTTACACAAATATTGGACCAAAAGGGAGCAGAAAGGAGCAAAAACAACACAAGTCTCGAAATTGGAAGAGTCATACCGGTCAGCCAGACCGGTGCAGCTCACCGATGCACTACACGAGAACTCGCAGATGGATTAGATTGATCATCACAGACTGATGGCATACACCGATCAAAATCGGCAGGAAGCTGAGGAAACGAGGATCAGTCAAGAGCACCACCGATGCACTGACCGATCCGCACTCCAGACATCAGATGGACCAAGCACAATGGTCATGATACATGTCAATATAACCGGTATCGGCCCCGCTCTTTGGACTTTTTAGACTTTTTACTTTGTTATTTTTGGCTTACTATTAAAGGGAGTCCAATTACTAAAACCCTAGAGGAGATCATTACGTTTTTGTTTAAGTTTCATAGCAGTTTTCTTTGATTTTAGAGTTTTAGAATCCATATCTCTTGCAATTTTCTTTTGGTATTTTCTATTGCAATTTCGTTTTTTTATTTCTTGTGTTCTGATTGCTTGTTCTGGTTGCTTTTTTTTCTTCATTCCTTTTCCTTAATTCCCTTCACAAACCATTTGTAGAAACTCTCTAAGTGTTCTAGATATGGGGTGTGAGTAGTTCCATATAGTTTATGGATTAGGGTTATGAATGAGTCTCTTTGATTGCTAAAATGGTTTTGGATTAAATTATTAATGTCTTCTTCAATTTCATGATCTTAATGCTAGAATAGGAGTAGCTAACCTAGTCTAGATCTTAGGAATTTTTTTGCTCGGAAGGTGCTTGATGAAATTCTTGAATCAGTGAAATTGTTGTCAATCTAGTCTTTTCAAGGGATTGTTTAAATCTAATTGATTGTTGTTTTAATGTAATTGTGTTTCTTGCTTTTTGATTGTGTTTTCTTTCAAGGTATTTTTTAGAAGTATGATTAGGAAAAGGTTTTCTATCACGGGAGTGAATTAATCTACATTAGAAATTCCTAGACATAAGACAAATAAAATTGTGTGAATTGAACCATCTGCTAGCATGAAAAGAACTGTCAATTTCGATTGCCCTGGTCCATGAGTCATCTTTTATTTATGAATTTTTATCTATTGCCATTGTTTCTAGGATTGATTAGTGGCAGAAATTATCCTATATTTTCAAACTTAAGCTTAGTAAAATATCTTCACAGAACTAGAGCGTTATTTCCTCATGAGTTGGTTCGACAACCCTGATCACCCATACTCACCACCATACTTCATTGATAGGCTTTAGACCCAAATATAAAGCTTATCAATTGGCGTTGTTGCCATTTCAGGATTTTAGATAACCATTAGTTCTTTGTGTTTGATAGGGACTAAGTTCTTTATTTTTCAGTTTTACTTTTTACTCAATTTTGTTTTTGCACTAGATCTAAAGGGAACATAAACTTGCTACAAATTCCTGAAGATATTACTGCTCTTCAACGTCAGAACATAATTCTTAGAAGAAAAACACAGAGGTTAAATCAGATCGATCATCTTTAACAGCAAGAGATTACCGATAATCAGAAAAACATGGATAACAATCAGGACGAGATTGTGGACGATCACCCAATCCCCTAGGTTCGACAAGTACCACCTATTGCACCTGCTCCTAGACGAAATCAGCAGTCTCCTAGGATTATAGGAGAGACAAATGAACCAAGGGTGCATGGAAACAAAAATGGCATTTGACCACCTTCAGTCAAAGGCAACAACTTTGAGTTCAGGTAAGGCATTTTGAACATGATCATGGGTCAACCATTCCACAGACTACCCAGGGAGGACCCTTTGTCACATTTGGATTATTTTGACAGAGTCTGTGGAGCTGTCAGCATAAATGGTGTCGTTGAGGACGCCTACAAGCTCAAAGTATTCCCCTTCTCATTGGGAGGAGACACTGCAAATTGGGAGAAGGTATTGCCTCATGGAACGATTCAGACATTGGCTTACTGTAAGAAAGTCTTCCTTACTACATTCTTTTCGCTATCTACAGAAAAAATTCAAGAGTGATATTGCTACAGTCAGTCAAAAGGGAATGAAATCATTTGTTGAAGCTTGGACTCGTTTCAAGAAGTACACCTTACAATACCCTCATCATGGTTTCACTCCCGAGAGCCTCCTAGATACCTTTCACATAGGACTGCTCAAGAATAATCAGTCAATGCTGCACACTGCTAGCCAAGGTAATTTCTTCGACCTGACTTATGTAGATGGGTTGATCTTGATAGAGAAGATGGCGCAGAGTGATGCATCCCATTATGGGGATTATGATCGGTCTCTGCCCAAGAACGACAATTCTAGGGATTCAAGCTAGAGATCTGACCTGAAAGCTCTAAATGAGAAAATTGATAGAACTGCCCATTTCGATTGCTCTGGTCCATGAGTTATCTTTTATTTCTGAATTTTTATCTATTGTAATTGTTTCTAGGATTGTTAAGTGACAGAAATTATTCTATCTTTTCAAACTTTACTTAGTAAAATATCTTCACAGAACCAGTGCGTTATTTCCTCATGAGTTGGTTAGACAACCCTGATCACTCATACTCACCACCATACTTCATTGATAGGCTTTAGACCCAAAATATAAAGCTTATCATTTATCCACATGAATCTTTGGCCGGCTCGAAAGTTTATTACGAGCGAATTATGCAAGTCAATCCGCGAAAAATATCTGAATTGGGTGGGAAAGGTCACAAAGTAAGGAAGTCGGGATATGGTAAGACGCATCATTGGCACAAAGAGAGCATATTTTGGGAGTTACCATACTGGAAACACTTAAATATATGGCATAATCTTGATGTGATCCACATAGAGAAGAATTGCTTTGATAACATCTTTCACACCTTGATGAATCATGATAAATCAAAAGACACAAAGAAAGCGAGAATGGATTTAGCCCAATTATGTTCAAGGAAAGAGTTGCATCTAGATTCTCGTGAAAGAGCTCATATTCTTACCTTCTGATTGTCCACAGTTGTCAGGGAACGCTTATTGGAATGTGTCAGAAAATAAGGTTAGATTCTCATATGGATATGCGTCAGACCTAGCTATCTGTGTAGATTTGGACGAAAGGAATTTTTTGGGTATGAAGAGCCATGATTGTCATGTATTCATGGAGAGGTTGCTTCCATTCATTTTTGCGGAACGCTTACCTCAAAACGTACATATTGCTCTATTTGGCACGTAAATTATATAGTATAAGTACTTATACGTTATGTGTAAAGTATATATATATATATATTGATCAATGAATGTATAATTCATGATCTTAGGCATTGTAAGCTTTTTCCGGGACTTGTGTTCAAGATCTCTGCAACAAAATCGGGTGCAAATTATGAAGGAAAACATAGTCCTAATTTTATGCAATTTAGAGAAGATCTTTCCACCGGGGTTTTTCGATGTAATGGAGCATCTCGTCGTACATCTTCATACGAAGCCGAACTCGGCGGGTTGGTAAAGTACAAGTGGATGTATCCATTCGAGGGGTTTTTTAAGAAATTGAA